>CAKNWU010061226.1:0-11183 GCA_932072015.1 Andricus quercustozae
ATGAACATTGCAGTTCACTTCTTCAGGGCTAACCTGAAACTTCAGTTCCAGGTGGTTATGTTCTTATATATACTCTCTACGACGCCTGTGATTGGTCAGAGTGCCCCACCGTGGAGACTGGTCGAACTTGATCGACCAATCAAGCCTTTTTTTTAATACGGGAGGACGGAAAGCCAAATCGGATTGGTATTATATCCATTAATCCTATTAATGTTATTAGCGTGTTTTAATATTTCGATTGCTTCTCTATATTTTCATGGAAAATATTGTATGTTTTTGCGATGACGGTTGTTTTGCCAAATAAAATGCGATGTCCTGTTTCGATATGTACTGTTTTCGATCTCCCGGTTTCTCCTCTATAGACTTTGCCACAAGAGCAAGAAATTGTATATACTCCCTGATCACTGAGAAGTGCCTTTTTATCATTAGGGTTGTTTAGAGGTTGTCCTATTTTCGCAGGTGGTTTAAATATGGTTTGGATATTGTGTTCGTTGGGAATTTTTCCCATTTGTTTTTTGATACCTTGGATGTAGGGTATTTTCTTATTGCTTTATCAATTTGTTTGTTCATGTAATCGTTCTATATTAGAAATTGTTCAACGTTTGGTGATTCCTTTTGGACGTTATTTTTATCTGGTATAGAGATAGCTCTGCATACAAGGGAGTTGATGGCTGATTTCTTTTGATATGGGTGGTAGTGAAAGGAGGCATGTACGTATCTGTTTCTATGAATGGGTTTTCTGTCAACTTCACTGTAAAAATAAAGTATTATTTCAGGGCTAGTTTCAGGTATTAGAATAAGACTCAGAAAAAAACTGTCTCGAGTTGTACTAAAATGAGACTACTGGTAGGATCCCAACATCGTTTGTTTTGCATTGATAATAACAGCATGAAGTTATCCTATTCAAAAATAGGACCAGAAAAAAATGATACCGTAAAAAAAGAGATCTCTAGTTTTTACAGTGTAAATGTCCTAATGTGTTATCAGATCTTTGTGAACTAGTACGTCCAAGAAAGGCAATTTTCCATTTTGTTAAATTTTCATGGTGAACTGGATATTCGGGTGTAATCGATTGATGAAATCGGAAAACTTATGTAGTTCATCTAGTCCATGTCACCAGAATTCCGGTTTGAACTCGAATTGGTTGAAGATTTCAGTTTCTAGATGTTCCGTAAAGATGTTGGCTATTACAGGTGAGACTGGAGATCCCATTGTTGCTATTGAGGTTTGTTCGCAGAATTGGTTATTGAAAGAGAAGTAAGTATTATCGAGACAGTGTTCTATCAAAGGTATGAGATCGGAGGCACGTTTGCAAACAATTTAATAATATCGATTGTATCAGACATTGGTAGTTTCGTAAAGAGATATACTGCATCGAAACTCACTAGGATGTTTTGGGGCTGAATCTGAATCTGTGGTATCTTTTTGATAAAGTCAAAAGTGTTTTGGAATTGTGTTATAGAGTTTCCTGTGAAAGGATTCAGTTCTTTGGTAAGGAAGTGTTCTAGTTTGTAAGTTGGTCAGTTTATTGTGCTGACGTTCGGTCTGAGTGGATTTTTGGGAGTCTGTCAAGTTTTTTTTGTCCGACACCCCTTGAAAACGTGCCATTGCATGCACGTAAGGCAGGCGTAATGTGGCTGCTTCCAGCCCAATGACGTTCGCACATTCGCACCACGCAAGCGAGAATACGGAGGAATTGATCTTTATCTTTGAAAAAATTGTATTGCTACACCCGAAAGTCCTCCTTCTAAAAAGTACGCTATTTCTTCCTTTCACATATAATCTAAAGTTGTTAAGTACGTCAAACATCCTCTATCTGCTTCACATGCTTGGTTTCAAAGAGGAGGACTAAAAGTATTATGTTTATCAACGACGTAAAGCTATTTTGCCTTCTTTACGCCCTCGATACACAATATACTATTTTATTTGCTGACTATCGTTTTTGTGGGGTCTTTTTTAAGTTTTTTCTTTCTACGTCAGTTAGAAGGTGCATGATTTTTTTGTTATAGTCTTCTTTATTTATTATTACTATTGTGTTGCCTTTGTCTGCGGGTAATATTATGTTGTCTTTTTTCCGCTCTGACCAATCACAGGCCCTGAAGAAGTGAACTGCAATATTCACGAAAGGTCGGCAAGATTTGTAGTTTTTCGTACGATTGAAACCCGAACCACCTCCTTCTATTATAATAAATCATCGTGAAAGAATTTAATCTATTATTTGATATAATGTTAAATATTGAGAAATAATATACGATAAAAGTAAAAAGTCAAGTTTACATTTCGTTTATACAACAAAATTTCAAAAAAATTACATATATAAGATATATAATAAAATATAAATTTATAGATATTTTTGAGATGAACAATTTGGGTTCTTAACATGTTTCCGTATATACTGGTATAGTATGACCAGAAAATATAATTTTATATTTTTAATAATATGCGGATGCCTTTCATCTTCAAACGGGTTTTGAGGGTTTATATATTTAAAAAAACATAAAATTGCTTGCGACATGATTTGCCTGATTCACTTTTAAATTAGTTACTTTTCGCCGGACTATAGTGTTTAAGGACTTTTCCTAGAAAGAAAAACAAAACTATTTTTAGTTTTAGTTTTTCCTTTTTCACTCAGTTCTTATTTTCTTCAAAAATTTGGCGAGATGGATAATTTTCGTTTTAAGATTTGCAATATACGTAAAAAACCCCTATAGAAGTGATATGGAAACCCTATGGACTTTCCGTTTATCACAAAATTAGGGACGGACTGTGAGTAAGCGCCAAGTCGGTCCCCGTTCTGCAGTGGCGAGCCGAGCGCTCGAGCGAAAATACTGAAATCTCGATATATCGGAAACTAAGGCCCATTAGGTCGAACGAAAAAGTACGCCACTGATGGATTTTGATGTACGTTTATCTTGTAAAGCCCTAGTCGAATCAGCTATGTCCATCTCGTATCCTCTCCTTGTAAGTTGTCAAAAATAAAGCGCACTTTCAATTTTGTATTTTGCAATTTCATAGAATTAAATTTGAAAGATATTTGCCACGGTTTTTGCATTTCTGGGGTTAATTCTTTGTAAAAAAATAACATAAACAAGTTTATATATTCAGGCTTTTGTTTTATAATATTGAAAACTAACAATATTGTGTTAATATTGTTGCTTTTATCTTCTTTTTTTTTGTATATTGAGATAATAATCGCTTTTTCCAGTCCTCTGGAACTTCTCCCATCTCCATACATAAAGTTATCAACTCGCATAACCTGTGAGGTATATAGTCGCTACTGTATTTAACCCTTTGAGGACCAAGCCTTGATCCCGTTGAATAAAAATTCTGAAAAAATTCAGGAATAATGACCTAATGCGCGTTTCCATTTTGCAGAATTCTAAGCTTGTTGCCTGCAAATTAGGAAAATCGAAAATAGTGAACGTTGCTCAGCTGCAACAGTGGTCGTTAAAGGGTTAAATATTCCAGCGTCGATATTATTTACTACAGCAACCTTACCATGCATTAAGTTCTTAATTATATCGTTAACTCAATAATTCATTAAAAGAGACACTCTAAGCATCTACTGTACTATTACCCTCTGTATCATATAGCATTTCACCCTTCTTATTTCTCATGCCGACTAACTCTGTACTTCTACTTCCTTTCATACTTATCAACGCCAATTTATAAAAAAAGTATCTTACTTCTTTCAAAATCGATCTGCATTTTCTTCTCTTCTTCTATTTTGATTTTATCTTCACTTTCCTTGACTAGTAGTCTTACTTTCCTCTTTTTGTCTCTGTAATCATTCTCAATTCTATTTCTCTCCTCACCGCTAAGGCCTGTGATGTTAAACTTTCTTAGATACGCTTATTTTGTTTTGTGAGCTACTGTGCAGATTGCATTATTCCACTGCGCATCACCAGACATTCTTCCTACAACCGCAGTACCGCACACTTCGTTCGCACTTCTAACAATGATATTCCGGACCATAGTCCATGCACCCTCTATATCTTATTGCATATTAGCGCCTCCTTTGTTGTCTTATCTATGCGTTCGTATATGCTATTCTAAAAATCTATTCGTACTTCCGGTTTTTACAATTTCTCGATATCGATTCGCGTCTGTTTCGTTGTTTTTGTTTGTTTTGGTTCTCTTTCTTCTCCATCCTTGAGCTTAGTTCATTTTTGAAATCAGAAGTTCATGATCATTATTGCATTCAGAACCCCTTACAACCCTTGTATCTTCTGCTAGCTCTCTTAGTCTTTTGTCCGCAAAAAAAAGTCAGCTATGCTGTGGCTATCTCCTCTGCACCAAATGTACAGGTGGGTCATTTTCTGCCTAAGCCAATTATTTATTTACCAGTTACCATTTATTTTTGGATCCCAAAAATTACCCAGCACCCTTTCTCTACCCTGCCGCTTGACACCAACCCTTCCATTCATAGCTCCTAGTAAAAGCATTCTCTCAGGATGATCGCAAGTACCTATATCATAATTTAAAGTATCCCGGAAGGCGTCTTTTACTTAACTCCTTTCACCGTCAGGTGGGGCGTAGCACGTTAAGATAAATAATCTTCCGATTCCCACTTTCATTCTAACCCACAACAACCTTGGTGACACAAATCCTCAATCCCTAAGATGCTGCCTTGCTCTTTCATTCATAATCAAACCGACCTCTTGACTGCCGTGTGATTCACTATCTACTCGTGACCATGTTTCAAGTCTGCCTTTAAAATCCCCATTTTTTATATCTTTAAAGTCGCATCCCTTTTTCTTCGTTTCACATACACATACAATATCTAGTTTTCTTGCGCACATAGTTTCTCGTAATTCTCTTTCTTTAAGAGCATTCATCTGTCTAGTATTCCAAACACCCATTCTCCATTGAGCGCCTGAAACTTTATCAGTACCTTGACCGAGTACATGCTTTTCGTCAATCAAAGTTTTAGTCCATTCCGAGGCTACTGTATTGTTTTTACTATTCATTGTGTATAGAGTGCGCCCAACTACCAACTTATTGCGAGAAATGTATTCTGTCAGTATAAATCATGTCCAAATCAAGGAGCTACTCGTTGTAGGATGGAGAGTAGTTATAACATCAATCTCACCAAACTTGGTAATATACGAAAAAATGTGTATGTCTTTCGAAAGTTTCAGAAAATGTCCCCAAAATTGATACGTTTCAATAAATTTAATAGTTTTTCAAGTTGTACAAGTTTGATCATTTTCTATTTAGCCTTTCATGCACTTCAACAAAGCTTCATAAACTTCTTGAAAATTTCCAAAAATTTACGAAAATTTTAACATTCCAAAACTTTCATAAGTTTTTAGAAACTTCATAGATCCCCATAACTTCCAAAAAAAAGACGACTTCCCTTGATTCATTTGATCATATGATTTCAATTATCATACTTCTTTTCAATTTATAAGTGGCACTTTTAGTTTTGTGACTAATCCTTTTTTCTTTAAAACTGAATGAAATTTCGACGTATACGTAAAAAAAGTTTTTTAAATAATCTTACAAAATGAAGTTTATGCTTTAAAAATTTTACAAATTCTACCAACAGTAAATTTATTTTTTTAAATTCTCATGAAAAGTCGAGAAATAATAGTTAAGGATGACCGCTGTGAAAAACTTCGCTAGGTCCACTGAAAGAAAATATTTGTCCAGCAGTCATCTTTGAAAAGCGAGAAAAATTTAGTGCGTTTTTTGCATATAGCCATGATTGACCCATTCGGGCGACCATGGGGAAAGTTTGACCCAATCTTGAACCACGCTTACCCCACGCTTATCCCATACTAAGAAATATGGAGCAATGGTTCACCCATTGAACCTTCTCCACAGGGAAGGTTTCGGTAAATCAAGGTGCTGATTTTAGTAGATCTGCAGTTGAAACACTATTGACTCGATCTCTTAGAATATAAATCATCAAAAATAATAACGCTGATTCGGATTTCGAGAGATTGGTATGAAAATAAATAACATTCTTATTTGCATGAATCTTACTTATTCTAAGGAACCCATTCACGTAAGTCGATAGACGTCAGCTGACAGTTTAATTTTACGTAGGTCATATTATCATAATGTAAGTGTTTAAATTAGTACGCCTTCTAGTTTAAAAAAATTCAAACTGAAATTTTTATATTGATTCTTCGGTCTAAAAGATGGCATGGCATCTGGCAATATGACAATATTGAAAACAAATTAATTTATTTCTCATTTCTGAACATAGAAAATTCAAATTAATCGCATGATCCACGATAAAGCTCGTACAAGAATTTTTTTGAGGACTTTCATCCTGTTATTACTTCGGAGTTTATTTAGCATAGTTTTAGTGTTCGTGAAACTTGTCAGAAATAGTTCTGACCAATTACGCAAAAAGAAAAAAATATTTAACAAAGACATTCCTATACTTTTCAGATAAAACTTGTAATTTTGTAAGGACTAATTTACAAATTAAAAAAAAACAGAACCTGTCAGTCACAGCTACTACAGGCATACAAAATTTTCCATAAAAAGATTAAAACTTTAATTTTCTAGAAGTATCTTGTGAACTGTTGGAGATAGAAAAAATGCACAACATTTTTAGATTTGCCATTCAAAAAACGTAATTATTGCAAGTAAACAAATTTAATAAAATATTAAAAATAAATACCATGAAGATAAATAGTATAAAAATTCTTTAAAAACTATATAATTCAGATAAATTTAGTATATTGTGTCTATATTCCAAAATTTCGCAAAGTCCAATAAAACTACTTGAGTTGGGCCATTATCGAGTAGTATCAGTGGAGCCATTAGCCACTTTTGTCTGTGGGACTATTGGCCATGATTAGGCTTTTGTTCATAACCATGAGACGACCATGGGTGAGGCTTGACCCAAAATTGAAACACGCTTATCCTATGATGAGCAATGTTGAGCCATGGTTCACCCATTGAACCTTTGTCATGCGAATTGTGAGATTTTCGAGGATAAAGTATTTGTACCCAAACGTATAGGTACTCTCGTTTTTTTAACACTTTGAATTTAAAACAATCAACATTTTCCGTCAAAAAGTGGTTTTTAAATTACATATCTTGAGGCTGGGCGTAGAATGTGTGGAGTTAGAAAATACTCCACATGTAGGATTTGAGAACTTTTCTATGGTGTCCTCCTCATGCCACGCCTTCACCTTAACTCTCCTCCATTTATTACAAAACGCGACACCTACAGGAAAAATTTGTCCCGTCGGCTCCGATATGCTATTAGTAAAGAAAAGAAAAATTCCAAGGTCCATGAAATATTTTTTATTTTAACAGTTCATTCTGTCTTCAAAGATATTTGATTGCCTTTATGACGTAGTATACATACATTGTCAATTTCAATAGTTGTGAAGGTTTTGCCGCTTATCATAAGGCTGAGTAAACAGACAGTGTTGAGTTTATATAGCAGAGAATATTTCCAGATTTCTCAGTCACTGTTTACAAAACCAGTCTTGATAAAATGAAGATCCTCATCAGGAATCTACTCCTTGCAGTCACATTTTTTATTAATTTTTGTGGTAAATGTGCTTAATATTATATGCTTCTTAATGCTAGTGTAAGAGATATCACATATTTTAAAAATTAAAAATGTTAAGCTAAAATTTATTGGGATCACCCCTACTCTATTCTACGCCACGTCAGTTCTGCTCATGGCCGCCATGTTGCCATGTTGTCACCAAGTCTCAAAATTATCCATATTATGCCATTTATGCTAGGGAAGGGGAACACACAAATCACTTAGAACAGTATATATACAAGAAACATCAGAGTATTCATTATTTACGTTTTCCTCAAAATTCTGCATTTATCAGTTTTTCCTATATTAAAAAAGAATGAGGATCCTTTATACTCTTGTCTTAACCTTGAACGTCATTTTTAATTCTATTGGTAAGTAATGAATAAATTGATAAAATTTTGAATATTAAGTACGTTGGAACATCTATTATACAATCACGAATATGAAATACTATATAAACTCTGTCGAAATAAATAATTATGATTTATTGTATCATTTATTTGCTACTTAAATATAATAATTAGGAAAATTTTTCGGACCTACTTGTCCTAATCAGTGTTTTATATTTTTTTTTCAATTAAAACTTTATTTTCAAGTTTCGAAGCCGAAATATGAAATTTTCTGTTTAAGACTCGACATTTTGGAAGCTTTCTACATTTTCGAGAAAAACATTTCTTAGGGATAAAGACAAAAAATGTCCGGGATTTTCAGGGTGTTCAAATCAGTTTTTGAAACAACTCCCTTGTAAAATTGTCATTTTTAGGTATAAATTAAAATAGATTAAGAGTGTAAATATTTTTTTATTCGATATAAAATAATCACTTATAAATACGTTATGTTGGTGAAAGTGACTTTACCTATTCACATGTTTCACAATAAAAAATTTTAGATCTCTCTTACAATTACTTCGCAAACATTGATTTCACAATTTATGTGGACATTCATTCGTGCTTTTTTTGGATGCGATTCATTAACATAAATCTTGATAACATATTGCTAACATTACACATTAATAAATCTTTGTTGGCTTTTCACAGAAATATCATCAGGTACGCAGCCCAAAACAAGGGATTTTCTGTCAAATTTTGGGATGAGTAACGAACATGCGAATCATCAAGGTAGCCCTAGTACAAATAAAAAACTGATAACTGAACTTTTAATATAATAAACAGTTTTCATATGACCATTTTTAAACAGTTAATAAAATATTGATCTAGAAAATATCCTACAAGCATGGAACTTGGTTTCCAATGTTTTAAAGAAAAATTGTCGTAAAAGTATACCATAGCGGAGGTTTCTTTTTTATCGAGCACCTTTTTTTTAGATTCTTCCTCTTTTTAAGCATGCCGTTTTATTATATATTTCTGCAGATTAAAAAAGAATCATAATTATTTTATTACGCCCCAACTAATAATTACTCTCTTACAGATTAGACCCTTACGAAATTTTTTAAAATGAAAATCAGTACATACCTATAATTATTTTCTTATAATTTTTTCACCATATAGGATATTCATAAAAAAATCTTGATATAGAAAACTAATATAGAATAATAGTAAGCATCGAACAAATTGAATATTTTTCTTTCGTTTTTGGTTAGGGCTAAAAAGTTTCTGGCAGGTGCCAAAATAACTTTCGAGTAAGATGAGCTCAAAAATAGTTATTTATGACCCAGCTAAGCTCTAAAAAATGCATATTGTATCCACATGTATTCCTATTAATATAGACCCAATTGAAAATGTCCTGTTTCCATGCGTTCATGCTTAGATGACAGATAATCGTAAAATTCACAAAATAATAGATATTTTCAACTAATACCAGTTCAAAAATGGTTATTTCTGGTCCAGATAAGCACTAGAAATTACACTCTCCTAAAATAAAACTGTGAGATCTCACTAATCTCCAGCGAAATCTTACTGGTTGAAATAGCCTGAAGTGGTTCACTGACAACAGTGAGATTTCGCTGATTTACTAAGTAGTATTCCGTCATTGGTTTAATCAGTGAGGTTTACTTGTTACTTAGTACGATACCACTAGTCATCTAGTCGTATTCATTGTCGTCCGTCAGCTGGTTAGGTGTGACTTATATTCATCTCTTTTTTGCTAACCACTGCAAAATTATCTTCTAAAAACCGCACTTTACACTCATAATATTAAATGAGGACCGGGCTCAAAGTCAAACAAAGTTGAAATATTTTCTATTTGAGATTATCCAAGGTTAATTGCAAGTTTGAAATAGGTTATTCTGAAAAGCTTTGTTTTCAAATTGTGGACAAGTCAAAAAATTAAAATTGATATTGTTTCATTTTTAGTACTTTAATTTAGAATTTTTAAGCATAATAAATGATGAGAATGACTGTAATCTTTTTCCAATCACAATAATATTTATTTTTTGTACAGAATTAAATTCTTCGGGAATTTACGGAGAACGTTCATCAGGGCCAAGTTCGTATGACCATAACCCACATCCCAATACCGCACCACTCATTATCCATTATAAGGGAAGAGACATTAAGGTCTCTTTTCACATAAGACACGGCCATTCTACACCGGCAACCTGCGAGGTTTTAGGTCCACATCCTGGTGTACCAACTCTCAAAAGTAAAGGACAAATCAACTATGTAACCCGTGCTCTTATGTATGGTGGCATCAGGTATTGTGTGGTATATGAAACAGGAAATGGAGAAGTTTTGGGAGCCAAGATTCCACCTCTCATGGGTTCTCTATCATATACAGGTAAATAAATATGGACAGAATATGGCATACGATTTTTGGTGCACTGAAAAGAACGGTTTAGCTATTCTAGCTAAACATATAGCTGGAATTCGTCTTATAAGATCGAAAAATTTAGCTATAACAGCGTGATATTAAGGTCACAGAGCTATATTTTCTTAGAAGACGAAATCCAGCTATAGGTTTAGCTGAAACAGCTAAATAATATTTGGAGTGGGTATACCTAATGCCGCCGCAAAAAGTCGGCGACACTGACTTTAAGCGGGGAGTATAGTTAATTCGGTCAAAAAAAGAAGGTATTTTTTTATTTTTTTATAAAAATGTGCAATATCTCAAGAATGTCATATACAAATTTCAAGCAAATCGGAGCAAAACTAACGGAGATATGGAGTTTTGAAGGATAGCTGCTCCCCTTCGGTTTTGTGTACGCAGCGTTGTTATCTCGCAGCTTCTGTGCTCATTTGTAATCCCTAAATTGCTTTATTTGTCGGTGAATCATTACACAGGTATAATAAACCCTTTACACATTTAGTATGTACGGACCTGGCATCGATGATTCTTTGTAAATATAAAAAGATACATTTTTGGATTTTTTCATGTTTAAAACTTTAAACTTGTTTTTCTCGAAACCACGTTTTCAAAGTCGGTGACGGTTGTAACTCAAAATCTACTGCATGCATCCTTTTGAAATTTGGTATACTATTTCTGTACATAATTCATGAGGTAACATGGCCGAGTTTTTTTTAAATATTATTATTATTATTATTATTAATTTTACCATAACAAATTCGTTGATTTGTTAGCAAAAAACGCGTTTTGACTTCAAAGTGTTAGAAAAAAAATATTAAAAAAAATTTATAAAAAAAGGAGAGTTATTCTACCTCGAGAAACATCTCACCTAACTAACGCACTTTGATTTTTTTAT
>CAKNWU010062609.1:0-21531 GCA_932072015.1 Andricus quercustozae
CTATGCGGTCACCATGGTTAAAACTGTATCTTAGACAAACTTTTGGATTGCTTTCTGGTATTTCAACAGTTTATAAAGGATTTCTACAATTTTACGAAATCACAGTAAATATAAAGGTATTGGGTTTGATGCAGCAGTGAACCTTGAAATGTTGTGTGATTTTAAAGATATTAAAATATTTTAGTATAATTCAATAAATGTTACGAGATTTATTATTTCAAACTTAAAAGATTTCAAGCTAGATTTCAGAGTATTGAATGTACATTATACAATTTCAAAATATTGCTTGAGCTTTGAAAGGGTTTCCTAGTAGTGTAAAAATTAAAAGGGATTTCAAAATAATTCAAAGATATAAGATTGTGTCTAGGGATTTGTAAGTATGTGGAAATGTTTTCAGATTAAAAGTATATTATTATATTATTATATCACCAATCAAATTTAGGATAACTGCCAATGACGGAACGAGATTGGAAAGTATCTTCATTTTTTCTAAATGAGGAAAAACTTATTACTATATTAACGAAGAATTCGGTTAACAGAGTATTTAATTTTTTTTGGCACCTTATTAAAACACATATTCAATAGTATAAGTCTTATCTCATTTATTTGATATTCCTCGAGTTTCTCATTGTGAGATATTTTTATCTCATTTATCAGTCTAATTAACAAAATTTGCTTATCTCACCTATTCTTCGCCCATGAAAATAAAGTGACAATTGTTTTTGCGTATCTATAAAAATGAATAAAAATTAATTTAAATAATACCAATTATGATTTCGACGCCTCCATTCCATACTGCTCCTCGGGACGTGACTAATAGTTTTTCAAGTTCTATCATTTCTTTATATGATTTATATCGTACATGATATATGATTTAATTCTACAAATTGTTAATTACATAGCTCAAACCATATTGTAATATAATCTAATTATATATTATAATATAGTACTATAACACTATAATAATTACGTTTAGTCCACGACAGTTATTGGCATCAATTTTAAGCTTAGTCCAAATTAAAAATAGACTCGAGTGCAACAGGCTCGGCGCACCAATCACGATCGTGCACATTTTATGATTGGCTCGAGCCCCCTACGCCACATGCACAGCGCACCAAACACGAACGTTATATATTCTGATTGGGTCGCACACACCAGATTTCGAAGACCAATGTTTCAAATTCTATTGTTACTTTGTAGGGTTTATATTTTATATATTATGCAACTAAATTCTAAATATTGTTGATTACACCACCCAGTAGTAATTCCTTAAGCTACTCTTCATATTATATCGTATCTATTAAAAATATTTCTCTGCTGATACCACATCGTGATATAATCTCATTACATTATAATATAGTGCTGCAATATTATAATAATTACGCTTAGTCTACGACATTTATTAGCATTTTAGCTTATTCTAATTTCAAGATAAGAGACATGTAATTCTGAAGAAAGAGAGATGAGGCACGGCGCACCAATCACGGCTGTAAATATTCTGATTGGGTTGCGCGCTCTACGTAACAGGCACGGCGCACCAATCACGACGGAAAAATAATCTGATTGGATCGCGTGCACTCAGGTATCAAGAAGTGGGTAAAATCTTGAGTAATGAGTCCACCGCAACTCCATTCGTGCGAGGGGTGGAGGGAAGACTGCGAGTAGAGGCTCCTACCACTACCCTTCACAGGTTGGGAGAATTTGCGCGTTTGAGCATGAAAGAACGTGTTTCGGCTATCGTCATTTGGTCGTTCCCCAACAAAATTCCCCGGAAAACCATTGATTACAACTTAAATCGAAAGCGTCAGCACTCCTCCCGAAAATTTTACTGGGGACCCTTTTCATGCGGACTACCGCATATCATTTATTAGTTTTTATTTGTCATTACTATTCATCGTAAGAATTTTTTCAAGTACTAAAAATTGGAACATCAAAACTCTAGGTCAAAGTATTAGTTCTTAAGATATATATGTATATTGACGTTTTAGAAAAGCGTGCTGCCATAAAGCCAACCCGGAAACATGATGAAAACTGACGTTTATTCATGGATCAAAGGTTTCTACTTGGTAATCGATCATTATTTCTAGATCCACTGAAATTCAATAAAGTCTCTTCTCCTCAGTTATCAGATTCATAAACTAATTCAACTCCAGAATTATCCAGTCTAGTATTTACGACGTCCCTGTAGGTGAGGTTATATTTTCCATTGTTTTGATTGGTCAGAATAGCACCTAACTTTGCCTAATGTTCAACCGAATATACAAAGTTCAACGAAAATCAATTATAATGTTTAATTTCCTAACGACATCTTCCTGTTTAGCGATGTTATCATGCTGAGTTATTCTATATCAATCATTCGACCATTAAAATATAACTGCATAGTTTTCACAACAATTTTCACCAAAGCATGGAAATTAGACCAAGAATTGGTTTTCAACATTTTGGCACTAGCAGTACAAAAAATTCAGAGAAAGAATAAGGAAAGAGAAAGAGGATGGTACGACTGTCCCAGAAGAATTAGGTTTATATTTTTTTTATTGAATTAGCGGTACATGAAGGATTGCGGTTTAAACGAGTTTTATAAGTTTTATTTGAAAATGCTTTCTGATGGGAAAGTTGGAACCAACTGGAGAGTCATCGATTTCTTCTGCGGTCAGTGGGGTAACAGTGCCACTTTCCATGTTTATTTTTGCCCGTCTTATCTTATTTTCAGAACTAACATAGATGTATATTCCAGCAAGAGTATTGGGACTCTCCAATATTGCAAAGACGTCACCGATGGATGTTGATATAATAATTTGTTCTTGGGTGGGCAGAGACTCGTATTTATTACGTCTTACTCTCAGTTTAAGTCGAGTATCGGCAGGAAAAGTGAATCTTCGAAGTTCGAATATCCGCTTCGAGGCCGTTTTGCGAATCAGTCGGATAAATGGAAGTTGATCAAGTTTATTTCCATGTCCTTTATTTGAAGGAAGCCTGTTGGGTGGATTCATGCACCTGGTAGGATGAGGAGGCCTTGAAGAAGAAGACTTGTCAGAAGAACAATGTCCAAGAGGAGGAGACCTAGATCTGGACCTCACAGGAGGAGGAGACCTGCCAGTAGAATCAGAAGTTCCGGTAGAAGGAACAGCAGAAATAGGGCGAATATTAGAAGAAGATTCAGACTGTAAACTTAACTCTGCAACAAGAAGCAAAGAATTACATTTTTCCAAAGTACGTAAGGCAAGATAGATTGCGCATTCCGCAAAATTTGGCGGAATTTTTAAATCACTCACTCGATTAAAGCAATTTAAAATCTTACATCAGGTGAGAGTATAACCCTAAATTTCTTAAAGGCGTCAAATCACTTGACGTAGAAATACATTCTGAGGACGTCTTTAGGATCTCCCGGTACCTATTGGGTCACCATTGTTAAAACAGTTTCTGTGCAGAATTTTTCAATTTAAGATCTTTTCAGATTATAATTTCCTTTCATTGCCTGAACTGCTAGAGTTATTCCTAGAAATAACATACCTTAGGTCACATGTGCCTCGAACTTGTCCTTGTGAGATATTTGCATTTCATAATTGATACCAAGGAATGAAATTGAATTTCAATAAGAACATTATTGAGATTATATATAATATGTGTGGTTCTCATATCATGGTAACGTATGCCTCGAGATTGTCCTTGTGAGATATTTGCATTTAATATTTCAAACCGAGGAATATAATGGTTGTTAAAAATGTTGCGAAAATCTTTTCAAGGTTGTCCATAAGATAAGACGAAATTCGTTTGATTCGTGTAGCCTTGAAAACAAGCCTGCGATAATATTCCCGAGTATTATGAAAAAAATTCTTTTGATACATTTGTTGAGCAATTTTTTTATTGGCCTAGAAGACATGAATGCCTTTTACTGGGTCTAGCAAAGTTACATGAAACAAACGTTTTGCAAACTATGTATTTTTAAAGAAATTGAGCTCACCAAAAAAGTGATTTTTTCCACTTTTGACGACGGTTTAGTTTCAATATTTCGAAGATTTTGAGGGTTTTAGATTTTTATTAGATTTCAAGAGAATTACGAAAATGTTCGCAGCACTTTGAGGTATTTGAATACTTTTCATGTGAATTCTACACTTTTACGAATTCACAGTAAATCTGAAGGTACTGGTTTTGATGCAGCAGTGTATCTTGACATTTTGTGTTATTTCAAAGATATTAAAAGATTTTAATATATTTAAATGAATTTTAAGATATTTAGTAATTCAAACTTCAAAAATGTCCAGGAATTTCAGAGCATTGATAGTATATTATATTATTTTAAAGGATTTCTTAAGATTTGAAAGGGTTTCAAAGTGCTGTAAAAAATTTAAATGAATTTAATAGTAATTCAAAGGTTTAAAATTGTTTCCAGGGATTTGAAAGTATGTTCGCGGATTTGAATTAAAATATATGTATTACGCATTACATGGAACACATTTTTATTTGCGTATTTCTAATAAATTATATTAAATTAAACATGTATGATTATATTTGTATATTCACCAATCGAATTAAGGATAACTGCCAATGACAGGACAATAGTGGAAAGCATCTTCATTTTTTCTAAATGAGGAAAAACTAAATCCTGCATTGAAGAAGAGATCGGATAACAGTCTATTAATTTTTTGTGTACCTTATTACAACACATATAATATAATATAATTCTTATCTCATTTATTACATATACAAATATGCTTCGTTTGTGAAATAAAGTGACCATTTTTTTATTGCGCATCTATAAAAATGAATTTAAATAATACCAATTATGATTTCGACGCCTCCAGCTCGTTTTAAAACAAAATTTAGAATCAGAGCAAGAAACATAAAAATGCAAAATAATGATTGATACTGTGCAGCAGTTTCAAGTTTTAAGTTTATTGTATTGGCAACGCTGAGTCTTGACGAAATATACCTGATTAATATATTACTTCTGTAATAACTAGTAATTATGAAGGATCTCTTATTTCGCTTGGTACATATAATTGAAAAGTGTTATAATGCTAAGTGTTTTTATTCATTAACACACTATATATTCATATTTTAATTTTTAATTTTATAATTCTATAGGCTTAATGCGATCATTTTTCCGAAAGGTATCGTACCTGCAGATTAGAGGCTACAGTACACAGTAAATTTTTTCCATTTAAAAATAAATGTATTTATAGAACGTTCCTTAATTTTTTCTTTTCTACATTTTTTTAAACTTTCCTAATTTAGAATCAGCGGCTTTAAAATATATTTCATTCAATTGAATTTATACTTTATACTTATTTCCGGGGTTGAGTGGAGGACAATGCTAGAGCCTATATTGGATCTATTAAAACTATACTGATGATCCAAAAGCAACCGGAAGTGTGTTTATTTCATGTTAAAATAGAAAATAAAACACATACGCTTATGGCACTCGCCAACTTTAGATGTGTTTTCTCGAAAAGCGGTTTTTTCTAAGTTTCAACTGCAAAAATTCCTAGGTGCCTCGTTTTTCAACCAAAAAGTTTCGTCCTCGGCTTAAAATTCCTAGAATTTATCGGGCTATATTGCCATATACGTAACTCTATACCGGCCATATAGGCTCCCTTTTCATGCGTACGACTATCTCAGAAGAATGAGGTTTATACTTTTTTATTGAATTAACAGTGCATGAAGGATTGCGCTTTAAACGAGTTTTATGCGTTTTATTTGAAAAAGCTTTCTGATTGGAAAGTTGGTACCAACTGGAGAATCATCGATTTCTCCTGTAGTCAGTGGGGTAACAGTGCCACTCTCCATGTTTATTTTTGCCCGTCTTATCTTTCTTGCGTGAGTATCACGGATGTATATTCCAGCAAGAGCATTATGACTCTCCAGTATTGCAAATACGTCACCGTGGGACGTCGATATAACAATTTGATCTTGGGTTGGCAGAGGCTCATACTTATTATTTCCTGCTCTCAGTTTAAGTTGAGTCTCGGCAGGAAAAGCGAATCTTCGAATTTCGAATTTCCGCTTCGAAGCCGTTTTGCGAATCAGCCGAATAAATTGAAGTTGATCAAGTTTATGTCCAGGTCCGTTATCGGTAGGAACCCTGTTGGCTGGATTTATGCACCTGTTAGGATAAATAGGCCTTGAGGAAGAAGGCTTTTTAGCAGCAAAATGTCCGAGAGGAGGAGACCTAGATATGGACCTGACAGGAGGAGGAGACCTGCCAGTAGAATCAGAAGTTCTGGTAGAAGGAACAGCAAAAATAGAACGATTATTAGAAGAAGATTCGGACTGTAAACTTAGCTCTGCAACAAGAAGCAAAGAATTACATTCTTCTAACGTACGTAAGGCAAAATAGAATGCGCTTTCCGGAGTCGGAATTTCGAAATCAGTTAGTCGATTAAAATAATTTAAAATCTTAATTGAGGTGGGAGTTTGAACCTGAATTTCTAACCCTAGCGAAAGTCGTTTGCCGAACTAATTTAGGAAGAAAAGATTTTGGAACAAAAGTTAATCACAAAACTAATTACAAAATTAAAAATCCCGAGTGGGTACACAAGACGTGAAGTTGTCCTATAGATTTATTTTGGGAGACGTCTTGAGGACGTCTTGGAGACATTTTAAGAACATGAGAAGATCCACAGGATGTCTTAAAGGCTCAAATCACATGACGTAGAGGTACATTCTAAGGACGTCTTTAGGATCCCCCGCTGCCTACTGGGTCACCATGGTTAAAACGGTTTCTGTGGCAAAATTTCCTAAAATATGATCTATTCAGATTATAATTTCCTTACATTGCCTGAATTGCTAGAGTTATTCCTCGAAATAACATACCTTGGAGAACATTTGATGAAATACACCAATTTACATGCTCATGTTTAATTAAGATAATTCAGTCCAAGGAATATAATGGAATATAATGGTGGTGAGCTATGTTCACAGATATAAATTACAACAGCTTGCGCATTACTTTGAAGATATTTTTATTTGCATAATTATAAAAAATGTGTTTAAATTAAAGGTATATTATATTATTATATTCACCAATCGAATTGTGGATAACAGCCAATGACAGGACGATAGTAGAAAGGATCTTCATTTTTTCTGATTGAGGAAAAACTGATCACTGTTTTAACGAAAAATTCGGTTGAAAGTGTATCTGATATTTTACTGGCACCTTATCACAACATATCTTCTATACTATCATTATTATCTTATTTATTACATATGCCTCGAGCTTTTCATAGTGAGATGTTTAAATTTCACTTATCATTCTAATCATCGAAATGTTCTTATCTCAACCATGCTTCGTATGTGAAAATAAAAAGGTTATTTTTTATCACGCTATTATTTTATTATATTATATATTATTTTATTAGTATAATGCACGGGTAGTTTCAAAAGCCTTTAAACAACTTGCCAGTTACGCGATTTAAATTATTGATTAGAGTTTGTGAATGAGACCCTAATTCGATGAGCTGCAAAAAGCCACAGAAACACAAGAGCTTGCATGAAAAAATGCCTGGACGTAAAGAAAAATAAAGAGGTATCCCAGGACAGAAAAATGTGGCGACAAACAGTTAGTAAAAAACGCATCATTAAGAGTGTCAGTGGAGTTAATGACGCCTGAAACGAAAGACCTTGGATACTCATCGGCCCAAGTGGAGAGCTTTACATGTTGATTTTGTGAAGCTCTTCGGCTGGTGTGGTTGCTAGAGAGATTAATCAGCGACCTAGTTCGAAGCAGGATTGCGGAACAAACGTGTTATTTAAATAAATAACACGGAAATTCTAGATTAATCTAAAAATCGACATCCTCTGCCAACCCTTATACCGCCTTGTACAATTCCTTTCCTCACCTTCCTCATATGAACTCTCTATTGGATGGTAGTTTGTGACAACAAATTTGGTCCTTGAAACGCATATTCAACGAATTTTGTTTAGTGGATATTTCCGTTTTTTAAGGTTGAGTCCCACACTCAGTGCGCCAATGCATTCTCAACTCGTCTAAAAAAAATTCAAATAATATTGATGCGAAATATTATGACCATGATTAAGGTACTCGCGGCAAACTGCCTACTGTTCACTTCACGATTCTGAAAAACTTGTTCACCAAAACATGGAAATTAGACCAAAAATTACTTTGAAAAATGTTGGCCCTAGCAGTATAAAAAATACAGAGAAGGAATAAGGAAAGAGTACTCGTAACGTATTCAACCAAACCCTGCTCGGCTACCTTTAACTAAAAAATCCATAAACATTTCAATTAAGAATAATTACCACAAACACTTTCCCAAATCTATTTTTCGTATCCTCATCTCCACAGTAACATTCAACAACAACCAGGTCTCATCTTCCATCAACTAAAACCGCCAAAACAATCTCAAATTAAAAAGAATCTCCCAGACAGCTAGCCAAGACTCTAGTTCTACCTGGTTCATTGAATATGATAAGAGTAGTTCCTAGAGGATGTGGAATAATACTGTGAGGATGGATATATTAACTAGAGTCTTTGAAAGTTGTCTGAGGTTGTAGCACGTAGGCTTGATCTACTGCATGTACAAATTGAATATGCCTAGCGCTCTTAAATACACTTAACTTCTAATAATGTACGGGTAATACCACCCGTTAGAAAGTCATTTCTCGATGCGAAAATCGCAAAAAGCAAGCACTAGAAGGACCCCTCTCCATCGATCAGAGTGGGACTTCCAACCAATAGCGGCATAGCCCGCTCTACCCGTACTGAGAGCTATTTTGCTGGGAAACGGGTCCCACATCGTTCGTCACTTCGGTCTCGACGCTCGTTTGGACGAGGTCGTCTTTGGGTTGACGCTGCAGAGGAGAGTCTTCTTACTGTAGGCAAAGAGGTACATATCACACGCGATGGGTTCAAATGTTTCAAATCAACGTCGTTTCATTTAAAATTGAGGATTTAGTGCAGTGCAGTGCTCTTAATTTTTTAATTAGGTGCTTTTTAATCAAATTAGAAGCTTTCCCTGTGATTGTTTCGCCCGTCACTTGGCTCGCCTACGATTTGGATACAAAACATTTCCAAGCTACCTAAATTTACATTATCTTTTCTTTCTGCAATGTTCGTTCGCGCGCATCGTGGCTCGTCAGGTGGTGTGAATGAGGGTAATACTTCCTTTTCTAAATGCACATTTGTAGCTAGATATTTAATAATTAAATTGTAAGCTTTCCTTGAGATTAGTTCGCCCGTCTCCTGGCTGGCTCAAGATCTCTGTTTTAAATATTTCGGAGCTACTGGAAACCATTATGTTCTTTCTTTCTGCAATGTTCGTTCGCGCGCATTTTGTCTCGTAAGAGCTAATGGATGAAAGTATAACAAATTTGCTTTTACAGACTCAAATAAAATTAAAGTTATGAATTTAAACCTTTGAGGGTCAATATTAAAACAAAGCCAAGGTGCTCAACCAAGACTTAAAAGTGTTTTTATCTATTTTTTAACAATTTACGTAATAACAATGAAATCTTATGAATTTCACTTCAAAGTCATCAAAGGTTTGGAGCACCGATTGTTCTGATCATTGCAATGAATGTAAGACTGACCTTTCTCAGAAAAATCAAAACAGATCTTGAATCTATTTTAAACATAAACATAAAATTAGATTACTACTTTCAAATTATTCACTCCAAAAAGGCATGCACACAAATTCTAATTCTTTGAACTAAGTTGCTAATGTCTCGTCTTCCTTTGTTATGGGAATGAAATTTATTTAATGTAGGACAACTTTGGGATAATTCAGTGAATTTTGTTTTTTTGAAAACTGGGTTCCTCTTTATTTTAAAACTAAAGCATATTGGAGTCGAAGAGGTATGAGGATTCCGCCTTCGGGAAACCCTAATAAAAACTTTAAACATTTCGCCAAGTTATAGTCTCGAAAAAATATATCTAATAATATTTGAGAAAATAGTGTAAAGTTTTTATTAGAATTCTTTTTGATAATGGACCCTGCTCTACCGATAACCTTCTAACTCTCGTTTATGCTTCTAACTCCCCATATATCTTCCTGTCACTAGTGAACAGGCTACCCAGAAATACGTACTTATCAACTTGTGCGAATCTCTCATCATTTAGGGCAATGTTGCAAATTATTTTCTCACCTTTCCTTTCAAACACCATAATCTTCGTTTTATTTACGTTAATTTTGAGGTCCGTATTCTTCATGCTTGTATTTAGTTTACTCAACATTCTTTGAAAGTCATCGATTGATTCTGTCATAACAACCTTGTCATCTGCGAAAGCTAACCCGCCTACCCTCACTGTCTCGAGCTCTACACCTTCTTCCTCGAAGAGGGCCATTCTTAGACACTTGTCCATAAATGTGATAAATAGCCATGAGGACATGACGCATCCTTGTTTAACGCCTTGTATAATATCGAACCAGTCACTCAGTTTCCCATTAACCCTTATACTCATTTTGCTACCTGATAATTTTGTTTTTTTTTTGCTTGTAGGAGCCATCCATTAACTCCTATTGTAAAATAATTTTTGAGTGTATTGGGGAGTCCAAAAATAGCCTGAACATCGGATATGCTTACATTTAGGGTAGGCGCGTAAGTTATTTTAAGTTTAATTTTTGGAAGACAGGGGTTGTTTTTTAAAAATTAATTTTTTCATTTTTCGAGAGCCCAAAAAAGCTCAAAATTCTGGCGCTTTTGATTTGTTTAATTCTTAATATTTCATGTAGTTTTTTGAGAAAACTAAAAGAGCCCAAAAATCGGCATCGGTGCCCAGAAAAGCCCCATAAAAGCCCAAAATTATGACATAAAGAAAATACTCAAATAATTTTGTGTAGATGCTAGTGGAACGCACATGTTTTGTTGACTTTCCGTTTTCTTCATCGTTTATGTTGTTGATATATGTAAATTGGTTTCTATTAAGCCGGTAATGACGTACGAGTATTCTAAAAGAATTAGGTTGATCCTTATTTATTGAATTAATATTGCATGAAGGATTGCGTTTTACACGAGTGTTACGCGTTTTACATAAAATTGTCTTCTGATTAGATATTGTGGCCCAACTGGACTGTCATCGATTTCTTCTGTGGTCAGTGGAGTAACATTGCCACTTTCCATGTTTATTTTTGACCGTAAGTTCCTTTTTGCTTTAGTATCGCGGATGTATAATCCAGCAAGAGTATCAGGACTCTCCAATAATGCAAAGACGTCACCGTTGGACGTTGATATAACAATTTGTTCTTGGTTTGGCAGAGGTATCAAAATATTATCACCTACTCTCAGCTTAAGTCGAGTATCGGCAGGAAAAGTGAACCTTCGAAGTTCGAATATCCGCTTCGAAGCCATTTTGCGAATCAGCCGAATAAATGGAAGTTGATCAAGTTTATGTCCGTGTCTGTTATTGGAAGGAAGCCTTTTGGGTGGATTCATGCACCTGGTAGGAAGAGCAGGCCTTGAAGAAGAAGACTTTTCAGTAGAACAATGTCCAAAAGGAGGAGACCTAGACCTGGATCTCACAGGAGGAGGAGACCTGTTAGTAGAATCAGAAGTTCCGGTAGAAGGAATAGCAGAAATAGGGCGACTATTAGAAGAAGATTCGGACTGTAAACTTAACTCTGCAACAAGAAGCAAAGAAGTACATTTTTATAAAGTACGTAAGGCAACATAGAATGCGCATTCCGGAAACTTTGTCGGAATTTTGAAATTACTAATTCTATTAAAAAGCAATTTAAAATCTTAAATGAGTTGGGAATTTCAACCTAAATTTCTAACCCTAGCGAAAGTCAGTTGCCGTATTAATTTAAGAAGAAAAAATTTTAGAAGAAAAGTTAATCCCAAAACTAAGTCTAAAGTTAACAATCCCCAGATAGTACACAAGTCCTGAAGTTGACCTGTAGACTTATTTTGGCAGACGTCTTGTGGAGGTCCTGTGGACATTTTAAAGACATGAGAAGATCCAAAGGATGTCTTAAAGGCTCAAATCACATGACGTAGGGGTACATTCTATTTTTCTAAAATATGGTCTTCTCAGATTATAATTTCCTTACATTGCCTGAATTGCTAGAGTTATTCCTAGAAATAACATACGTTACATAAAATTTGATGAAATACGTCAATTTGAATGCTCATGTTTAATTAAGATAATTCAGTCCAAGGAATATAACGTTTGTTAAAAATGTTGCTAAAATCTTTTCGTATGTGCCTGATAAGATAAGAAGACATTTGTTTGACTCATGTAGTCTTAAAAAAAAGCCTGAGATAATATTCCCGAGGGTGGGTGGTGAGCTATGTTCAGGGATATAAATTACAACATATTGCACATTACTTTGGAGAAATTATTATTTGCATAATTCTAAAAAATGTTTTCAAATTAAAGGTATATTATATTATTATATTCACCAATCAAATTGAGGATAACAGTCAAGGACAGGACGATAGTAGAAAGGATCTTCATTTTTTCTTATTGAGGAAAAACTGATTACTGTATTAAAGAAGAATTCGATTGAAAGTGTATCTGATATTTTGCTGGTACCTTATCACAACACATCTTCTATACTATCATTATTATCTTATTTATTACATATGCCTCGAGCTTGTCATTGTGAGATGTTTAAATTTCACTTATCAGTCTAATCATAAAAAATTTGCTTATCTCAACCATGCTTCGTATGTGAAAATAAACTGATTATTTTTTATCACGCTATTATTTTATTATATAATGAGACCCTAATTCGAAGAGATTGAAAAAGATACAGACACATGAGAGCTGGGATGAAAAAATGCCTGGACGTGAAGAAAACTAAAGAGGTATCCCAGGACAGAAAAATGCGGCGACAAACAGTTTATAAGAAACGCATGATGAAGAGTGTCAGTGGAGTTAATAACGCCTGCAACGAAAGACCTTGGATACTTACCTGCCCAAGTGGAGGGCTTTACATGTTGATTTCGTGAAGCTCTTCGGCTGGGGTGGTTGCTAGAGGCAAACTTCCATCAGATAATTGCTAGAGAATTTTTACACTGTCCATTGTTTTGATGGTTTAGAATAGCACCTCACTTTGCCTAGTGTTCACTTCACGATTCTCAAAAAAATGTTCACCAAAACATGGAAATTAGGCCAAAAAATTATTTTGAAACATGTTGGTCCTAGCAGTATAAAAAATACAGAGAAGGAATAAGGACAGAGTACCCGTGACGCATTCAAGCAAACCTTGCTCGGCTACCTTCAACTAAAAATCCATAAACATTTTAATTAAGAATAATTACCATAAACACTCTCCCAAATCTCTTTTTTATATCCTCATCTCCACAGTAACAATAAACAACGCTTATCACATTTAACAAACCAGGTCTCATCTTCCATCAACTAAAACCGCAAAAACAATCTCAAATTAAAAAGAATCTCCCAGACAACTCGCCAAGACTCTAGTTCTACCTGGTTCATTGAATATGATAAGAGTAGTTCCTAGAGGATGTGGAATAATACTGTGAGGATGGATATATTAACTAGAATCTTTGAAAGTTGTCTGAGGTTGTAGCGTGTAGGCTTGATCTAAGGCATGCACAATTTGAGTATGCCTACCGCTCTGCAATATACTTAACTTCCAATAATGTACGGGTAATAAGATCTGTTAGAAAGTCATTTCTCGCTACGAACATGCAAAAAGCAAGTGGTAGAAGGACCCCTCTCCATCGATCAGAGTGGGGACTTCCAACCAATAGCGGCATAGCACGCTCAACCCGTACTGAGAGCTAGTTTACTGGGAAACGGGTCCCACATCGTTCGTCACTTCGGTCTCGACGCTCGTTTGGACGAGGTCATCTTTGGGTTGATGCTCCAGAGGAGAGTGTGCTTACAGTAGGCAAAGAGGTAGATTGGTAGATTGCTTCGCCCGTCTCCTGACTCGCCCCAATATTTCTTTTTTAAATATTTCGGAACTACTGGAAACCATTATGTTCTTTCGTTCTGCAATGTTCGTTCGCGCGCATTGTGGCTCGAAAGATCAATATTAAAACAGAGCCAAGGTGCTCATCCATCACTCAAAAGTATTTTTAACTATTTTTTTAACAATTTACGTAATAACAATAAAATCTCATGAATTTCACTTCAAAGCCAATCAAAGGTTTGGAGCGCTGATTATTCTGGTCATTGCAATGAATGTAAGACTGACCTGTGTCAGAAAAATAAAAAAAGATCTTGAATTTATTTCAAATATAAACATACAACTAGATTACTACTTTGAAACTATTTGCTCCAAAAATGCATGCACGCACATTCTAATTCTTTGAACTAAGTTGCTAATGTCTTGTCTTCCTTTGTTATAGGAATTAAATTTATTTAATGTACAACAACTTCGGGATAATTCCGTGAATTTTGACTTTGTGAAAACTAGCTTCCTATTTATTTTAAAACTCAAGCATATTGGAGTCGAAGAGGTTTGAGGATTCCGCCTTCGGGAAACCCAAATCAAAACTTTAAACATTTCTCCAAGTTCTAGTCTTAAAAAAAGATATATCTAATAATATTTGAGAAGATAGTGTAAACTTTTAATTATAATTTTTTTTGATAATGGACCCTGCTCTACCGATAACCTTCTGAACCTCGTTTATGCGCCTATCTAACTCCCCATCTATCTGCCCATCACTAGTGAATAGGCTACCCAGATATATGTACTTATCAACTTGTTCTAATCTCTCGTCATTTAGGACAATGTTGCAATTGTTTTCTCACCTTTTCCTACAAACACCATCATCTCCATTTTATTTACGTTAATTTTGAGGCCCGGATTCTCCATGCTTGTATTTAGTTTATTTGAAATTCTTTGAAAGTCGTCGATTGATTCTATCATAATAACCTTGTCATCTGCAAAAGCTAACAGGAGTTGTTTTTTAAAAATTAATTTTTTCACTTTTCGAGAGCCTAAAAAAGCCCAAAATTCTGGCGCTTTTGATTTGATTAATTCTTGAAATTTTATGTAGTAAAGGTGCTGGCTGCCAGCACCTCCACCCAAAAGTCGATTTTTTGAGAAAACTGAAAAAGCCCAAAAATCGGTATCTGTGCCCAAAAAAGCCCCAAAAAAGCCCAAAATTATGGCATAAAGAAAATATTCAAATTACGTTGTGGAGGTGCTAGCGGAATGCACATGTTTGGTTGACTTTCCTTTTTCTTCATCGTGTATGTTGTTGATATATGTATATTGGTTTCTAATAAGCCGGCAATGACGTACGAATATCCCAAAAGAATTAGGTTGATATTTTTTTATTAAATTAATAGTGCACGAAGGAATGCGCTTTACACGAGTGTTACGCGTTTTACATAAAATTGTCTTCTGATTAGATGTTGGGAACCAACTGGAATATCATCGGCTTCTCCTGTGGTCAGTGGAGTAACAGTGCCACCTTCAATGTTTATTTTTGCCCGTACATTTTTTTTTGTATTATTATCACGGATGTATAATCCAGCAAGAGTATTATGACTCTCCAATATTGCAAAGACGTCACCGTTGGACGTTGATATAACAATTTGTTCTTGGTTTGGTACAGGCATGAAATTACTACTTCCGAATCTCAGTTTAAGTCGAGTATCAGCAGGAAAAGTGAATCTACGAAGTTGGAATATCCGCTTCGAAGCCGTTCTGCGTATCAACCGAATAAATGGAAGTTGATCAAGTGTATGTCCAGGTCCGTTATTGGAAGGAAGCCTGTTGGGTGGATTCATGCACCTGGTAGGAAGATTAGGCCTTGAAGAAGAAGACTTTTCAGAAGAACAATTTCCATGAGGAGGAGTCCTAGACCTGGACCTCACAGGAGGAGGAGACCTGCCAGGAGAATCAGAAGTTCCGGTGCAAGGGACATCAGGAATAGGGCCACTATTAGATAAAGGCTTGGTCTGTGAACTTATCTCTGCAACAAGAAGCAAAGAAATACATTTTTCTAACGTACGTAAGGCAAGATAGAATTTGTTATTCTGAATTCACTGCTGGTTTCATGCAAATCTAAAAACTTTAATTAATTTTCTAAAATCTACCATTCTGCTCTACATCATCTGAGTATGCCTCGAGCTTGTCCGTGTGAGATATTTGTATTTCATAAATCTGACTAAGGAATAAAACGTTTGTTAAAGCTGTTGCGGACCTCTTTTCGAAAGTGTCTGATAAGATAAAGAAAAATTCGTCTGATTCATCTAGACTTAAAAACAAGCCTGAGGTAATATTTCCATGTGTGGCGCTAATATGAAAAAAAATGATTTGAATACATTTAGTAAATAGTTTTTTCATTTGTCTAGACCATATGGACGTCTTTCAATATATCACTATAGCACTTTTGACGAAGTTTCAATTTAAAGCTTTCTCTCTTTTTGATTTTACTTTTAACAAGGTTTCAATATTCTTAAGATGTTGAGGGTTTTTGGTAGATTGCAATGAACCGGAACGGATTTTATAAGATTTCAATAGAATTACAAAAGATTTCGCCGCATTTGGAGGTATTTCAACATTGTTGATTGGGTTTCTACTATTTACTTACCTCTTAAAAAATTTTGACTTTGAAATTTGAAAGATTCTTATAAATGATATTAAATTAAAAATGTATTATAATGATATATTCACCAATCGAATTAAGAATAACCGCTAATGGTAGAACGAGAGTGGAAAGGAACGTCATTTTTGTTGAATGAGAAAAAACTGATTACTGTATTAACGAAGAATTCGATTAACAGTGTATCTATTTTTTCTGTTACCTTATAAAATACACATACTTTATTCTTATCTCTTTCATTACATATACTTTGAGTTTGTCCTTGTGAGATGTAGTTATTTCAGTAATCAGCTTAATTAGCAAAATGTTCTTATATCAACTATGCTTCGTTTGTGATAATAAAGTGATCATTTTTTTATCATGTATCTATAAAATTGAATAAACATTCATTTAAATAATATCAATTATGATTTTCGTCTAAAAAGTTTCTTATTAGCAAATTCTCATTATAGATATCTGAGTATTGCCTCAAAAACAAAAATAAATTTTTTCTCTCTTTGTTGACAAATATTCTTCCAAGTCAATAATATTTAACAAAATTTAATTTGTGAATTTATTAAACTGTTAATATTGATAAATTATAAATTATCATTACTTCTTAAATTCCACTTGTTTTGATGATTTGCAACTCTGTTAATACTACCATTTGACTTAAAATTCATTTGAGTTTCAAAAGTTTCATTTTTCATTTTCATTTTTGTTTCTGGATTAAAAGAGAAAACTTATTTGTATTGCCAATTTTCATTCAGTTCAGAGGGTGGACATTTTGATATTTTTGTGAAAGTCATGGCAAGGTCGATTCAAGGTCAAATTTGACCTTCATTCAAACTTTGACCTTCAAATGACCTTGAAACTCGAATTCAAGGTCAAGGCCATTCATACCAGTAGGTACACAATATGATGCTTTCCAAGTGGAAATGGTTCAGGCGGCCCTGACTTACTTCGCAGTTGAAAAAGTCATGGTCCGTTGGCCAGTGTCTTTGTTTTGACGTACGACGTGACAAATATAAAATTTCCTGGAAATAGTACAAGTTGCCAACTAAAAATCAATATAACAACTCAAATATTTCCCGAAATATTAAGTTTTGTATTATGACGTACCGCCACGATATGCTAGGCTAGGTGGAAATGTCAGCCGTCAGGAAGGTTAGTAAATGGTTCTGCAACTGCAGATGACTTCTTGGAGAAAATCTCCTAAACATAAACCTAAGTTATAAAGGTCTGAAAAGTAATATTTTCAAGTGTAGAATTCATTTTCGCAATTCTGTTTCTTCATCCTTTTATCGGTTAAAGATCTTTCAGTTTCACGAAATACAAGCAACTTTCAGAAATTTTTGGTGAGAGTACAACTAACCTGACATTTTGGATATTTTATTGTATTTCGTTAAACTGAAAGGTCGTGAATCGACAAAGGAATGGAACGCGTGAGCGAAAATACATTCTACACTTGAGAAATATTACTTCATATTTGTACAATTATGACTTACTTTTACGTTTAGAATTTTTTGTCGAAAAAGTCGTATGACGTATTTCCATGACGTCATACTAAAATACTAAATTCAGGGCTTCTCGCTCTTCGGTTTTGATTGATCAGCGACTGATGCTATTAATTTTTATTCAATTTTATAGATGCGTGATAAAAAAATTATCGCTTTATTTTCACAAACGAAGCATGCTTGACATAAGAGCATTTTGTTAATTAAACTGATTACTGAAATAGATACATCTCACAAGGACAACCTCAAGGCAAATATAATAGATGAGATAAGAATTATAGCAGAGAATATGTGTTTGAATAAGATACCGGAAAAAAGATAGATGCTCTGTTAACCAAATTCTTCGTTTATGCAGTAATCAGTGTTTCCTCATTCAGCAAAAATGAAGATCCTTTCCACTCTCGTCCTGTCACTGGCAGTTATCCTTAATTCGATTGGTGAATATAATAATATAGTATACCCTTAATTTGAAAAAATTTTTTAGAATTATACAAATAAAAGTTTTTTCAAAGTAATGTGCAATATGTTTTAATTTATATCCGTGAACATACTTACAAATCCCTCGAAACAATGCTATATCTTTAAATTATTTTGAAATCTCTTTTGAATTTTCTAGCAGTAGGAAACCCTTTCAAATCTTAAGATAACCTTTAAAATTATATTATGTGTCTTCAATACTCTAAAATCCCTTGAAATATTTGAAGTTTGAAATACAAAATCTCTTAAAATTCGTTGAAATATATTAAAATCTTTTCATATCTTTAAAATCGCACAAAATTTTAAGTTACACTGCTGCATCAAATGCGATACCTTCAGATTTACTGTGAATTCGTAAAATTGTATAAATCTTATGAAAACTGTTGAAATACCTCAAAGCGCTGCAAAAGTTTTCGTAATTTTATTAAAATCTTATAAAATTCTTTCAGGTTCATTGTAATCTACCTAAAACCCTCAAAATCTTTAAAATTTTAAAGTTCAGTGAACATTTAAAATGTAAGAAAGAAAGCTTGTTTTTAAGGCTACATGAATCTAAAAAATTTTTTCTTATCTTATCAGACACCTGCGAAAAGATTTTCGCAACAATTTTGACAAACATTGTATTCCTTGGTCTGAATTATGAAATGCAAATATTTCACAAGGACACGACGAGGCTCAGATAATTTATGAGATATGAATAAGTGGACTGGTACAAAATTTTCAATAAATCTTTATTACATTTCTTATTTAAATTTTGTTTCATCAGTATTGTATTTCAAGTGCATCTTTTCATGTCTTTGAAATGTCCTCAGGACGTCTTCAAGACGTCTCCCAAAAGAGGTCTATAAGACAACTTCAGGACTTGTATACCTACTGGGGATTGTTATCTTTATAATTAGTTTTGTCTTTAACTTTTCTTTCTAAATCAATACAAACCACTTTTAGCACTTTAATTTCAGAAAAAATTAAAAATCAGCCTAAAATTGAAGGCTTCGCAATTTTTAACGAAGAAAGTGCATTTCGTTGCAAGAATTGTAAACTACATTTAAAAAGTAGGGTAGACCGGGATAGTGGCAACTAACTTTCGCTAGGGTTAGAAATTCAGGTTCAAACTCCCACCTCATTTAAGATTTTAAATTGCTTTAATCTAATGAGTAATTCCCAAATCCGAAAAAAATTCAGAATGCGCATTGTATCTTGCCTTAGGTACTTTAGAAAAGTGTAATTCTTCACTTCTTGTTGCAGAGTTAAGTTTAGAGTCCGAATCTTCTTCTAATAGTGGCCCTATTTCTGCTGTCCCTTCTACCAGAACTTCTGATTCTCCTGGCAGGTCTCCTCCTCCTGTCAGGTTCAGGTCTAGGTCTCCTCCTCTCGGTCATTGTTCTTCTGAAAAGTCTTCTTCTTCAAGGCCTCCTCATCCTACCACCTGCATGAATCCACCCAACAGACTTCCTTCCAGTAACGGACTTGGGAATAAACTTGATCAACTTCCAATTCTTCGGCTGATTAGCAAAACAACTTCGAGGCGTGTATTCGAACTTCGAAGATTCACTTTTCCTGCCGATACTCGACTTAAAGTTAGAGTAGGAGATAATCATAAATACAAGCCTCTGCCAACCCAAGAACAGATTGTTATATCAACGTCCGACGGTGACGTATATGCAATATTGGCGAGTACTAATACTCTTGCTGGAATTTACATCCATGATACTGGTGCTAAACAGACAAGACGGGCAAAAATAAACATGGAAACTGGCACTGTTACCCCACTGACCACAGAAGAAATCGAAGACACTCCAGTTGGACCGAAATTTATAATTAGAAGATTTTTTTATGTGAAACGTGTAACACTCGCGTAAAGAAGAAAATATAAAGGAAAGTAGACTAAAACAATCCTCTTGCTCTTTTCCTATTTCTTCTCTGTATTTGTTATACTGCTAGGGCCAACTTGTTTCAAAACTAATTTAATCCATGAATAAACGTCAGCTTTTCTCATTGGTGGGCTTTACACCGACGAGCGGAAGGTTAGTTTCACGCACGTAGAACGGTTGGGGAGAGAAAATTTCGCCTTGGAAAGCGCGTGAAAGAAGGATTGCCAACTTATGAAATTCAGATATTCCAGCCCAGTGGGCACAAAAACGTTAACGTCCTGAGCACGTTCGAAAGACGATCCTAGGACGTTTGTGTCAGTCCAATTGATGTCCTAAAGACGTCCCATGTTTCAAAGACCGTCTTTGGAACATGGGACGTCTTAAGCACATCAATTGGAGTGACACAAACGTCTTAGGAACGTCTTTCGAACGTGCTCAGGACGTTAACGTTTTTTTTGCCCATGGGAGCTGATCGAAACTGCCGGCAACTGCGCATCATTAACTTTGATGACCTACGTTACCGACAGTTTTCATCAGCTGGAGTACATGAACTTTATAAGTTGGCAATCCTTTTTTTTACGCGCTCTCCGAGGTGAAAGATTCTCTCCTGCCAACAGTTCTACGCGCGTGAAACGAACCTTCCCCTCGTCGGTATAAAGCCGATCATTGTCTCCAAATCGTTGACGCTACGTCCACTTCAGCGAATAAATTTAGGCAGGGCAGCTCCAATAGGGATAACACTTTTCTCGCCACTGTTACTGGTTTAGTTTCACGGCATCACGCTTTTCTAAAACGGAAATGTACATACTTATCTTAAGAACTAATTTGCTTGCTTAAACCATTTGAAGACAGCAGCATCCAAAAACACATCACTTTTTTGCACGAAAACAACTCGCATAACACTTTAAGGGTGAAGCACGCACTTCTGCGTATAGCGCATAATGAATTACGCAGTTTTATGACCAGACAACCGAAGAAGTTATTGAACAGAAAATCATTTTCTTTTATAAATATTAGATTAATTCTTCACGAAAAACATAGTTTTCACAATATTCAAGTCAACACTTGACTGTTGGAGGTTGGGACTCCGATGCTTGAAGTAGATCGAAAATCTCTTTCTACCATCTGAAATAGACAGAGGTGATCCGATTGTGTTCAAATGACAGGTCTTTTCGTTTTGAAACGATCAT
>CAKNWU010062649.1:0-15807 GCA_932072015.1 Andricus quercustozae
CAGCACGTTTCGCATCAATCTTTGCGAAATCAACTTGCCTACCTCTTGAAAAACGGATATGTACGCGGAGCGCTTCCCCAAACGCTGCTTGATCAAGCTGCAGACGAAGACAAGGAAACGATATTGAGACCAACCGCGGAAAGCATACTCTTTCTGAGAGATGCTAGCAATGTCAAGACAAGACGCAACATTGACATCTAGATTCCTCCTAAGCCCGATGATCTGCGTCGCTTCGTGTTCTCAAGACACACGAGGGTTTCGCCGGTCTGTGCTCGTAATTTCATCATGCCACCCATCTCACGGTCTGTAGACGTGGCTATAAGTGTGATTTGCCGCGGTTCTACTGGGAGCTGACAAAAACTTTATAGCCAAGGAGAATGAAAAGAAAAAGTGGTATAAAGACCGTGCAAGGGAGTTGCGACGGTTATACACGGAATATTCTGTTAAGATAATTGTCTTGGTCATCGGTGCTCTTGGAGATGTCAGGGTTTCATTGGTTAATAGCCTGAAAAACATCCCTGCGTGGTCCTTGGGTCTCTCCGTGTCCTTCGAGTGCACAAGACTGTTGCCAGATCATCGTATTGAATTCGTCGCAGAATGTAACCACCTATCTCACCGAACAGACGTAGAGTAGAGCCAGGACGGCAAGCATGTTAGTCGCAGATGCAATCTTCTACGCCGATAGATTTGAAGAGCAAATCTGTTGAAGAAGATGCTTTTATCTGCTTCGGAGAGACTCCTTCACTGATGTTATGTCCCGAAAGCGGCTTTGAGGCACGCCCAGGTATGTATAGATCTCTGCAGTGTCAAGGTGTCTAATATCATTTATATCCACAAGCTCAGGGTCTTCGGGAATGCCAGTAATCTTTCCTTTCCGCAGATATTTCTTGGCACACTTGTCCAATCCCAAGTTCGTATCAATCGTTTCTGTGTACTCCTTGAAGATATTTAAAGCAAGTTGAAGTCTCCTTGAACCAGGAGCATAGATCTTCAGGTCATCCATATGAAGTACATGAGTGACCTTATGCTCGCGATTGTTAGTGTCGTCACAGAGGTATCGAAGAGAATTGCGTAGTGAAAGAGATAAAGGCAGAAGTGTGATGCAAAAGAGCAGAGGGCTCATAGTATCGCCCTGAAAGTCGCCCCTCTGGAAGGTAACGATGTTCGTTGTCACATGATAATTTCCAGATGAGATAGTAAATCTAGTTTTCCAAAGGGACATCAATCTCTCTGTGCATCTCACTATGTGTGGATGAACCTTCAAGCTTTCCAACAGACATCTGTTAAATTCATGAAAGGTTGAATTGAAAGCTTTCCGGTATTCAATCCAGGCCATTGACAGGTCGCGCTGATCGGCATCTGCGTCTTTGCAGACGCACTTGTCAATGAGCAGGTTCTCTCGACAGCCTGCTAAAACTTTTTTCGAGCCACGTTGTTCGTACATCTCTCTCCACACAGTCTCAATTCTTTGAATAATCCTGTCGTTTAGGACAGCTGTAGAGATCTTATATAGCGTGTTCAAACAAGTTTTTGGCCTGTAATTCCCTGGGTTGGACAAGTCGCCCTTTTTCGATAGTAATATATTGCGTCCTAACACCAGACACTGCGAAATGGGCGTTTTCGACTTTTAATATGAAGTGAATATGCGACCCTAGTGTTGCATTCGAGCCATACGATACGAAAATCGATCGATAAAATTTACTTAATTTCGGTTTACCATTACGATACCCTAATATCGTCTCGTCCTATTCGATCAAGAGTTTTAAGAGAACCTGAGAGAACGTCACGAGATTCTCGTTTTTCTACCAGCTATTTTTACAAAAAAAATTTTGATTTTCAAATCGAACACAAAAAATTTCTTTATAGTGTTTTTAATACATTTTATATCAATATTTTCATTTTTATGAAATTATTAAAAAAACACCATTGTTATTTAAATTTATTTTCTATAGGAAACTGTGCTTTTATATATTTTCATATTTACAATTGATATTTTTGAAATACAAACCAAAATATCATATGACATTTACCTTTAAAAAATGTCTGAATGTAAAGAGTATGCTCAAAGTTTTTTCGTCACAAATAGTTTATCCTGACAAACGAGATTAAACCTATTTGCATTATGTTAGTATAATTTTATTTAAAAAACTATATTTATCCATTGAAAGTACTAAAAACTACAATGTTGTACGGAAATAGTATTTATTTTGTTTTTAATTTTCCCATGAAAGCCTCATATCTATATTATAAAGAAAATTGTACAATTTTTTTAGAATGCAGTTCATCTTATATATTTTATTTGCCCACTCATTTAAGCATAATAGTTCGCGTGATGTGTTTTTTTCCAAGTGAGATTCTGTGTTTTCTTATTTTAAGAGAAGCACGTGAGAAAAATCGCTCAACAGGAACAGAGGTCGCTTGTATGCTCAAAAAATCTCTCGCCATCTGAGCTAAATTGGTAAATTTGTGCTCCTGTTCTTTCCACCATTTAGGAATATTCGTAGTTCTATTTGTTCGTTTCAGATAGAGATAGTGGTCAGTTTCCTTCCGCTAGTTTTCTTGGTAACTAGTACTGCCAGGAAAGTTTCCTGATTTTGCATCATGAGTCTGGGATCAAGTATTAGCACTGCACAATAGGCAGATTGAAGCGCACTCTGAACACTGATGTCAGTACAATACTGATTCGTTTTTAAATTCAAATCATCAAATGATTTTTCTAGTTTGTCAATCAGCATATTAAAACCGACCACGGCTAGTCGGCAGGTGACATATTTTTCACCATAGAGGGTAGTTGACAAGATCTTAAAGTACCGTTGGTATTTCACGGCAGTTTTGAGAAGATACCAGTCAGATTCATCTAATCGCAAAGGACGAAGATCTGGGTCTGTATCACATATCAAAATTAAAGCGATGAGTACCACCGAGTGGATACGTCAATACTTAGAGGCAAAATTGTTATGCATGCGGTACCCTAACAACATTTCAATTTCAGACGCAGCTTTTCGGAGTATTTCAATATCGAAAACAAAGTTCTTAATTTGTTTAAAGGTGTAGTATTACTCTTTTGTTCGACAGATATTTCTAGTCCCAGTTTACGTTCAGCTTCGTATTCGTCATCGTCGATTTCATCAGAATATTTAAGATCTGCATCATTTTCGAGTTTTAGTTGCACTGCTAAATCCTGTACACATAGATTTAAGATCATGTCGTCTAGCTTGTTTTTATCAAATTTGTAAAGCATTTGTAATAAAATATTTTATTTATTTGATCATGTTATAATTTTATATTTGATGGTCATATTATGCATTTAATTTTATAAGTTATTTTATATAAAAGAAATAAAATTACTTTTGAGAAAGGATGGTTTGTTACTTCCGGAAATGCTTTAGAAAATTCCTCTTTATGGTAATTTCTGAGATGCCGCGTCATTCCTGTCGTGTTATCGTCTTTCATTTTCATAATATACGTCGTTTTCGTGTGAGTTAGACAACTAGATAGTATGCGTCCGAGGTGATCGGGGTTCGATTGACACGCTCTGCGGCTATCATTCGGAATGTCTTGGCTTAAACTGTGGCGACGGTATACTAAATTGAAAATGACACCGTCCTGACACGCCAAAATAAAAACCATCCATGCCCGACTTCAATCCGGATGATTTGAGGAAAACAAACGTTAGCTCATTTGACATCGACTGATCCTTCACATTTCTGTGGAAGGTGCCGTGCATCCTTTTGTCCAGAAGCTGTTCACAGAAGTTTTTTTCTAGTGCTTTCCTAATTAGGACCTTGAGGAGTGAGTGCTTCAGAAGGATAATGTTTGATGAATTTTGCTCACCCCTGATATTGAAGTCAATGCTCGTTTGCCACTTCTTCGTGTTCCCTGAATATTTTAAGAAGAGGGTCATGTTCATTTGCGATTATATGTGCTGTACCCAAAATAATTTTGTTGTTGACGTTGACGGCGTGAGATGTAAAGTCGCGGTACAGAGGACTTCAGGTGCATGCTTTTGTGCATGTGCATACATTTTCATTACCACTCCAAATGAATACAGTACTATCGGGACGGCAAGCATGTTTACTGCAGAGACTTAGTTGCTCGCCGACAGTTCGGGGGAACAAATCTGCGTTCTGGATCGTATTTTTGTAATGCTTTATCAATTTTGCGTGCGCAGGTCTTCTATCGGAATTAGTTCAGGCTTACTGTAGAGAGTTTTGATAGAGGCCTCTAATTTATCCAGAAGCATATTAAACCCGAGAACTACTGCGATCAATGTAGGATATTTTTCTCCACCTAATACCTTCGTGAGCACTTTAAAGTGCCGGAGATATTTATAAGTTTCTTTTAAAAGCTCCATCTCGCATGCTGTGGTTCTAAAGTTTTTAATCCTTGATAATGATCGCACAATAAATTTATCGCAAGTTGCATTCGAAGAGCGAGATAAATCATGTCATACGTCGAATTCCACCTAGTGCTGACGTCAACATTAGGTACCAACGTTGTCATATTGCACATTTCACAGCACATTTTCAGTTTTTTTTGCCATTGTTGAGATCGTTTTATAATTTTGAAGAAACCTCTTTATTTGGATAAAGGTGACGTTGTAGGCATCGTTTCAATTTCTTTTATTTCTTCGCTTTCCCTTATATCTTGACATTGACTGTTTTCCTCATTTTCTTCGACGCATGCATGATCTTCAATGTTCTTACAATGAAAATATTGGTTTTCAGAGTCGAATATACGCAATAGGCCACTTAACTCCACCATACATTTTGTATTTTCTGAAGCGTTGTCTACTGCTATTCTCAGTATTTCCTTATTATATTTATAATCATCAATAACTTTGAAAAAACAATTGGCAATACCTTTTCCTGTGTGTTCACCAAATGAAGGATAGAAATCAATAACGTCCAGCAATCAAGAGTAAAACAGATTCTGAACGTATTCGCACGGAGAATTGACATAACTATTTCTCGTTTTCCAATAAACTGATTTTCGATTAAAACTTTTAATTGACTGCGCAGTGGTAAACCATCTAATGGATTTAAGCAGTGAAATATATCTTGTGAATCGTCGCCGTCAAAAAATTGTTTATGTTATTTGTAAATTATTTAATATTTTATTTTGAAAAAACCGTACATGTGTGCCAAAACGAGATCAGAAACAATTACAGTCAATTTAATCAGAAACAAGCATTTTCAACAAAATTGACCTCGAACGCTTAAAAACATCTTCAAATTTATTTTTATTGTACGCATAATTGATGAACATTTTAGTATTCTTATAACTTTCACAGATTCATAAAATTGTTTGAGTGAAGTAAGGTCCACTGCGACAGAGCGTTCAGCAGCTTTTCAATACTTAAGAAACACCGTGGGTTCGGATGAGACTCAAGCTAAAAATTGACAAATTTATATCCAGGAGCAAGCACACTTTTTGGAAGCACATTATATTTATAATTACATGCAGAAATTCTCTATTTTACGTACCCAGTTCGGATATAAGTTACTTCTCCAAGATTTTGAGATTCGCTACAGTGAAGAGAGTGCAGCTGTATATACAGCTTGGGAATACTTATCTCCTGCAATTTTATCGATTAGTATAATAAAGGACATTTTGCAGCTGATCTCGAGAACCCAAATGGTATCAAATTTTTAATATGTGCCTTCACGTATTATAGTATTTGATCTACTAATACTTTTTCTTTTTGTACGTAGTGTACTATAGGTACTAATCTTGTATTTTTATTTAAAGATTCATGGCTCAAAACTTCTTTCATCAAACTCTTTTTTCTACACAGTACCCAAATAATAATTCTGCATTCTTAAGTTTGTCTCTAATTTAATTTAATATTCATGGGATGGAACCCCCGATGACGAGGAACTAAAGTAACGAAACGAAATAGTTCTTAACCGAAATATCTTATGGAACCGAATGTCTCGTAAAGGAAAGAGCCTACAAAAAAGGTGCTCCGTGAAAAAATAACTTTCGGTATGTTATAGCTTTTCTAGGCTAATGGTGTCTCAATATAAAGAAATAAAATTTTCATGGAAGGAATATCCATGTCGTAAAGTGTGAGAAACAGCTCATATTATTTGTCTTTCCGTATATTATAGTTTTAGTTAATAGTAAAAAAATGCGGTGCCACTTGTGCCAATACGTATGGGATAAATCTTTAAAATCTTTAATAAGACACTGGCGCAAATTTCATGGCGTATGTGAGAGTAGTGAGCATGAGTGCAATGTAGGTAAATGCGGTAGAAGCTTTTCGTCACTGAACTCTTTTAAACGAGATTTTAAATCCAAGCATGCTTCATACTTTGTACGAAATAACGAAAATGTTCTTACAAACATCGAAGCAATCCCAGTAGAGTCACAGAACCAGAATTCAATAGAGGCTGATGAAGCGATTAACATAAATGTGTCTACTTGCACTGTATTGAATAATTATCAGAATTAAACGATTCTTCTGAATCTAGCACTTTTAATGCTTGTACTGACACTGAATCTTGTTGTTTAAGTATTGTTCAGCATCAAATCCTGTGCATGATAAGAAACCATTATGGCATACCAAATATAAAAAGAAATATTGTTCAGCTTTTTGTGGAAGAAATCAAGAATATAGATAAAATTACAATCAAAGTTATTAAAAATAAAGTTGGACAAGTTTGTATTGAAAATAGCGTTCCTGTAGATCAACGAAGTTAAATTGGTGAGGAGTTTGAAGTAATTAATGGAACAGAAGTACCGAAGAATCGTTGCACACAAATAATTCCATTGAGAGAACTTTTAAAGTGGTATTTAGAAATTGATGGTATTCTTGACTGCATGTTCTAATGTATTTGACATGACGATACTTCTAGTATAGTCATGTCCAATACAATACTTAAATTTCCGGGAAAAGTCGTCATACCAGTGACTATGAGTTTCGATGATTGGGAGCCAGGAAATTGCCTCGGATCTCATAGCGGCTGCGGAAATTCTAACCTTTATAAATTATGCGCCAATAATGTTTGGTCTTTTCGTACAGGAGGATAATAAATATTGGGCATTACTAATCAAGATAAGACGTATATTATCTATGTCGCGTTCAAAGAAGTTTGACATTGAACTTCTAGATTATTCAGAAGAAATAATTCCTGAACACCGTGGGCATTATATAGAACTATTTGGACCATTGAAGCCTAAGCACCATTTCATGACACATTATCCTCTTATTATAAAAAAGATGGGGCAATCTTTGCATATCCCATCAATGAGATCCGAATCCAAGCACAGAGAACAAAAATTGGTTATGTGTGACTTTTCCCGCTCAGCCCGTTGTCTTTGTTTGTACAGGCCAGGCGGAACATATGTTATCTGTCTTTCTCGCTCCTTAAGAAATGCGAATATAAAGGAATTAGAGTGAGCGAGACACTTGCATGTGAAAAACAAATGTCCGGGCCTTCAACAGACGTTTTGGGTTCGTGGATATGATATACGTCATACGTGTGAATCCCGTAGTTGTGCTTTTGTTCGCTATATCTTCCATGCTGTGTGTTTCTTTGGATAGTTAGGAAAAAATCGTCGATTTATTGATTAATTGTAGTGCTACCCAGTCATTATAGCTTTATCATTTTGGTAAGGTAAGTTAAAAAATTATATAACATATGACAAGTGTAGCAATTTCTCCCTACCCTATTGAAAAACTTGACATCAAAACCGATGTCAAAAGACGTCAAAAAGGGCATAAAAAATAACGTGGAAAAGAATGTCGAAAACGACGTCAAAAAATACGTCAAAAATTGGGATATTTTTTGACGTCTTTTTCGACGTCATTTTTTACATCGTTTTCGACGTACTATTTTTTTATTATTTAAAAAACGTGAACAATTCTTATTTATTCTTTACATTATAGTAAAAGAAGAGAATTCACATAATAAAAGTACTATCAATTTATTTTAAAACATAATTAATATTATTCAAAGGGACTTTCGCTTACAAAAAATGAATAGTTGAACCGTTTGGCTGTTTATATTTAGTTGATTAATTAGCTATTTTAGTAAAAAAACTAGGTACATATAATATTATTCTATTCGCAATATTATAGATTCATATTTAATGGAAGCATCGATGAGACAATATAAATATTCTGCCCCCCCCCACACTTTTCCGTAGAAGATGTTTAAAATTAATTCAAACACAATGTAAGCATATATGTTTAGTCAATAAATTTATTCACAGGCAATTCTCGTTATCAAAAAATATTTGTCAATCTATAAACAATCACGCTATTGAATCTTACATATTTTCAAAGAAACCTAAATGAGGTTAAAATGACTCTACTAACCATTATATTATCTATAAAATTATTTTTTAATTCTTTCATTATGTTTTTTAATTCGTTCATTGTAATTTTTCTAAAATGTAGAAGTCCGTTTTCAAAGTTTTATATAACTAATTATATAAATATATAGCTAATAGCACATGGTAATCTATGTTCTTACTCATCTTGTGGTAGCTTCGCTCTAACATAATACATTTTTTCCGTCAAGTATTTCCAAACTTTCTTCATTCTGGTTTGTCGTGTAAAGCCAGAAACACCGGCGTCCGTTATATTTTCGTACAGTAAATCTACAAGAGGCATAAAAGGAAAATTTTAGTTACTCTTTTTATCAGATTCAAATTTGTATTTTGTATTATCATTAATATTTTTAGATAATCAAAATTTTTAAATAAGGACATACGTTAAAAATCGGTAGAGTTTGTATTAATATGTACGAAAGTACGGACATCTAAAATCTTGATTTTTTTACGCGTACCGCACTTAAACATGATGACGAAAAATCTGAAGATATTAACGCACTACCAGATAAAATGAAAAAAATATTTTCTTCAAGCAAATTTTGGCTGATTCAAGAGGGGGCGATTAAAAGTGGAAAATCAAAGAATAATTTTGGAAGGATGTGAAGGTTCACTGGAACTTGGAATTATGGCGTCCTAGTTTATGTTCTTCCAAGGACTGATGGCCTCGGAATGTGGTGATGTGCGGAACAAGGGAGGTCTTCTCACTTAAGCGTGACAAACAGCAGAGAGGGCCAGACTCTTCGCGCGTTACTTGCATCCAGTTACGTCATCCGTTCAAATATAACAGAAATGATTCACGCACCCCTGTCTGTTTACGTTCGAAGTGTCTAGATTTATGTCCAAGGCAACTGTGAGCAATGCCCGAAACCGGTCATAATTCTAATTTCCAGTATCGCATTTTGGGAATCATTTTCTGCGTTTATATTACGTCACAGTTCCGCAATCTTTTTAAAGTTAAAAATAAAATTCATCTATCAATTCGTACGTTTACAGAATTCTTTTTTACGCTGTGTTAACTTTATTTTCTAATTTGAAAATTCAACTTTGAAAATTCACAAATTTCACTACATTCTGTCGTGCTCGTGAACGCATTTTACATATAATTTTAATATTTTTTGATGCTCTCGACAACGATGATTTCTTCATGAATGTTGAATAGCGAGAATTTCGAGGAAGCAATAACTGTTCCTGTTAATAAAAACATAGACGAGATCATTCTCATGATACTGTAATATGCTCTCGTACATGCTTTATCTTTAACAGAAATAACAGATTTGTTTATGCTTATAAATTGTATTTTCGCACTCCATATTTTACCGAACACTACATATTTAATCGATAAACTGTTTTACCCTAAAATCTGCACGGAACTCCACGCGACTTGCACAAAATGTGGCGCGTATATTAATAACTTCACGCGTAAAGATCGTTTTGGAAAATGTGAAGTTTGCAAAAGCAACATCGACGTTAAAGATTATGCGTATTAAGACTTATTCGTAATGTTAGACTTTGCTTCCCCTATTTCTAAACTGCTTGAGTCGAATAGTGAATCATATAATTATGTTGTTAATGAAAGAACTCGGGGAAAAAATGCGATTAGAGATATTTATGACAGAAAACGATATAGGGAGTTTGTAAAAAGTTTAGGTGCAGCTGATAAACATCAGTACGCCTCTATAACTTTCAACACTGATAGTGCGCCGTTATTCAAAAGCTCCACTTATTATATTTGGCCCATATACTTGATGGTGAATGAATTACCTTACCATGTTAGAACCAAAGAATTGATTTTAGTTTGTCTTTGGGTTGGAAAAAATAAGTCCATTATGAATGTTTTCCTCGGCCCATTTGTCGAAAAAATGCATAGTCTTTCAACAAAAGGAGTTCAGTGCATAATAAACGGAGCCGAAATTTTCATTAAAATATTTTCTCTGATATGTTGTGTAGATTCTGTAGCCCGTATCCCAGTGCAAGGATTCGTCCAGCTTAACGGATCATATGGTTGCAATCAATGTTTACATCCAGGCGAGTCGGTTAAAAGTAACCCAGACAATAAACATTCTGGTAACATCAAATATCCTCTGTTAAATACCGTGCCAAAGGAAAGGAACGTTGAAGACACGTTCAAACACATAAAGAACGCAACAACTTCTAACAAACCTATTTTTGGAGTGAAGGGTCCATCCCCATTAATAAATGTATTGTATTTTAACATTATTTTTGGTGTAGTTGCAGATAGCATTCATTGTTTTACTGACGTGAGTAAACAATTTGCCACAAAATGGTTTGGTAATGCAAAAAATCTGGTTTGTTCTCTAAGCAAATGATTTCTAAAATTGATAGACTCTTAAGGAGTTTTAAAGCGTCTCATCAAGTAGTTCGATTAACACGTTCGTTTTCTGATAAAGAATTCTGGAAAGTCCGGGAATGGGAAATTTGGACCCTATTTTATCGTTTAAAATTTCTGAAAAACATTTTACCTATAAAATTTCTTATTCACTGGGCTCTTTTCGTTGAAGGTATGTATTTGCTATTAAAAGACAATGTTGAGGTACATGAAGTAGATTCGGTTGATTAATTGTTACACGATTTCGTTGCTAAAACGGAAACACTTTATTCAAAAGTATCGATGACCTTTAACGTTCATTTACTTTTACATATGGCGCGAAGTGTCTATGCTTGGGGACCACTCTGGTCTCATAACGGATATGCATTTGAATCTGGAAATAGGCAATTGTTAAAGGTTATCCATACTGCAAAGGGCGTTCACCATCAAATATGCCGAAGAATCAGCTTACAATATAGCGTGCTTATTTTAAGAGATCGTATCTACCCTCAATTTTCATACCATGTGAAACATCGGATAAGCGTTGACGCATTTTGCATATAAATGTTAGATGATCCTCCTGTCTCACATAACGAACGTTACCACCAGGTTCAGGCACAGGATCACAAAACTCACGGGTTCAAGTGTGCTCGCGTGTTTAAATTGGCAGGACCGCCACATTTTCTTGCCTTTATTAACTGGTTTTATTATTATTTTGCATATGCTACTGAAATTGATTGCTCCATTGACTTGTTTATATTGCCAGGACTGCACCATGGTTTGATCTATTATTGTCAGGATAGCACCATTATTTTGCCCTTATTAGATGGTCTGGTCTTGTCAGTGTTGCCAGTTTTGTTAGTGATTGTGCTGATCACATTTTATATTGAAATATTTACATCTGGCCTTAAAGTTTCGAGTTTAGAATATTTTTTCCAAAAAGTCATATGTAAACATATACCAACTATGCTTACCTTCCTGATAATCCTATCTATCATATAATGACCGTGACATCATGCTAAAATACTCAAATGCTTTTCAAGCCTAAAAAAATGCGTTTTCAAGGGGTTTGGACACAAATAAATCAAAAGATTCAAGTGCACAATTAATTCGCAAAACGGCAATACCACACAGGTTAGGCATCGGTATCAAAGTAATTATCCTACTTTTAGGTCGCAAGCACAAACAAGTAAGTTCTACGAAACAAACAACTATTAAATAAATAAGCAAGTTCAGGCATTTTACCAACCAAACGAAATAAAATTATTGTGTGTGTACGTGATGGGGCGGCGGGACGATAGACAATAATAATAGATTAAACAGTATTTAAAATGAGAAATAGAATCCTGGAACACAGTGTACAATCAGCATTTTCACAAAATTCTGGTTTCAAAATAAACGGATTTGAAAGATTCCGTCATTTCGAAAAAAATGGTTATCATTATTATTTTGAAGATGTTCAAGTAGTCATTTTTAGAGATGAGAAACCTTCTTCTTATGGGAAGGACCTACTCTACCAAAATGAAGACAGTGATTCCAAAAGAAATTTAACTTCTAGAATTTACTAAATTGAAAAAAAAAGAGTAGAAACTTCAAGAATGTATTTAAAGAAAAATATTATGAAAACGGCGCCAGAACTTGACAAACTTTTATTTCACATACTAGGTTAATTGTCCAAATAATACTTTATACTTAGCGGAGGTGCTTTCATTGTAGATTCATTTTTGGTGAGATTACAGTCATATTGTATGAGCAAAAGAAATGAGTTCAAGGTCTGTTCAAAGATATCGTAATGTGTCTACAATACGCAGTCTAAACACATTGTAAATTTTAATAATTGTGAATGTTTTCGTGGTAATAATGAGGATGACTACTCTGGAGGAATGGGCACATGGGTGGGAAACCAACTGTTCAGAGACCCTACCGAAAATCTGCGGCGGCATTTGAGCCCGAACTTTCGGGCGCATATAACAAACAGAATTTCCGGCCAAATTTTCGACCGAATTTTCGACTACATTTGCAACCGCATTTCAAAATAAACCAAGTTTATTGAAATGAGTGGTAAACTTGCTTGCAGTGAATTTCAAAGTAGATTTTCAAAGTCAATACAAATTTTTTGAACGTTTTACAATTTTTCAAAATGTGACCGAAAAGGCGGTCGTAAATACAGCCGAAAATGATGTTTCCTATATGCACCAGAAAATGTGGACAGAAATGTGGCTGCATATTTTTATTAGGGGAAACAGTCAATTTAAACTAATTATTCATTATTTGTTATTACTTATCATTGATCATAAACATATTTTGTAAAAAATACATGTATACTGGAGTTTTCATCGCAAAATTTTTGCATGTGCGCATCGGAGCTTATGTTGAGTGATGGACGCAATGGATCAACACAAAAAAGAGTTTATGTTATGTTGAGAAATAGGTCCACCAACTTCAATATATATTATACATGGTTGTACACATTTGTATACGTCTGTTTCGTCATTTATGTATTATACATAGAAAACCTCGTACCCTGGTATACTCTGACGTAGAACAATAGCTTAAATCGGATTCGCGTCGGCGCAAAAGCGTTTTCGACAGTGGCTCTCTGTCGCACTCGTGGACACACTTTGGTTTTTTTCGCCGAGGCTACTCTTATTTAAGCTACCTTATTCTACGCGCGCTTACTTAACACTCGCCAGTGTAACCAGGCGCAGTGAATCGTTTATAAATTTGTCAGTTATCGTTTACTTATCTATATTTGTCAGTTACCGTTTATCTTTATTGGAAAAATGAAGATTCTAATTAGTACTCTACTCCTCACATTTACTGTTTTTTTAAATTTTGGTGGTAAGTGTGCTGAATATAATATATAAAGATTGTGAATATAAAATATTATGCATTTTTAAATTAGCATTTGTTATTTAGACCCAGTTGAAGACAGAAAATACGAATATTTTACACTGTGCAAACATCTGGTTCTTCTAATTATTTCAAAAACGCAGAAAGTTACACTTTTTTACTTTAGGAAGAAAGACGCGCAATCGAATTTTCTATAAGAGCATGTTGAAACAAAATTAAAAATCCAAATTTATTGAAAAACTGCCACGGGTAGTCCCATTCCTCGAAATAGCCACTTGTGATACCAGTGCGCAAAATAGGCGATTTCCGACGATTGTGAATCATGGAGCAATAGCCGGATTCTCAAAGCACGAGTCCTGGGCTTTTTTTACAAGAACCGTACGAGAAAATTGTTAAGATCTTTTTTTTACAATTAGTCGCCAGAAGTTAAAATGAATGTGTATTAAAAACTTCGTAAATCGAACCAATTACGAAAATAAATTCAACCACATCGATAAAAAATAATTTTATTAGACTTAAAAATATAATTTATCTTTAAAAAAACTCCCCAGTAAAGAGAAACCAGACAAATCATGAATTGTTATCTTATTGTCAAATACGGATCCAAAGTAAATGCCCCAGTAATCCTAATGGTCCCAACAATTCTGAAATTATAATTTGAATATTTTTTTCAAAGATCTATTAAAAGTAACATTTAATGATGAAATCCATTTATTTTTTGAGTTTATGGTATTAAATGGAATTTCAATTGATTAAAATTAGATAAAAAGCAAGAAAATTTGCGTCATGATTACTTTGATTAATGCCACGGTTACTGGGACGTTTACCTTAGGCTTATTATAAAAGCAAAGCAAACAGGATAAATCAGAAAATCCTTTTCTTGACAGGCCAATGTCTCGCTACCGTACAACACAGTGGGTATAAATTCTGTTATGATATATATGAGCAGAGAGCTTTTATGTCTTAAGACATCGAAAAATCTCAAGAAATACGCATACAACGAAAAAATGTCCGTATATTCCACTTTGATTTTATCTTTGCTTTCTTTAACTATTATTTTTACTTGCGTTTTTCGTGTCTATAATGATTTTCAAGTCTATTTCTCTCTTCATTGCTAAGGTCTGTAATTCTCAACTTCCTTAGGTACTCTTGCTTCTTTTCAGTAAGGGCTATGTCGATTTCATCATTTCACTCAATTTCACTACGCATCACGCATTCTTCCGGCAACCGCAGTGCCACACACTTCAGTCGCACTTCTAACAAAGATATTCCGGAGCATAGTCCATGAGCCCTATATATCTTTATTGCGTATTCACGCCTCCCAAGTTGCCCTATCCATGCGTTCGTACATCCTATTCTGAAAATTTATTTGTACTTTCGGTTCCAGTAAGTTCTCAATCTTGATTCGCGTCTGTTTCTTCTTTTTGGTTCTCTTTCTTCTCCATCTTTGTTATGAGTTCATTTTTGACACTAGGAGGTAATGATCCTTTTACATTTAGAACCCATCATAAACCTTGTATCTTTTACTAGCTCTCTGAGTCTTTTGTCCGCAGCAACAAAGTAAATTATACTGTGTCTCCGTTACCAGTTGTTCTTGTATCCCCGAAATTATCTAGCACACTTTCCGCACCTTGACGTTGGACTCCAACCCAGAAGGCGTCATTTCCTTAATTCCTTTCACCATCAACTGGGGCGTAGCACGTTATGATAAATAATCTTCTGATTCTCACTTTCACTCTACCCCACTATAATCTGCAAGATATAAATCCATGTTTCTTGACAAGCTGTCTTGCTCTCTCATTCATAATCAGAGCGACACCGTGACTTTAACTTCACCTTTACCGGATGCATACCTTTCGTCAACTAAAGTCGAAATCATTTCCAAAATAATTAGCCAATCCTCGTAAAGTAGAGAGTCTAGTTATAACGTCAGTTGGTTTTTATTATATAATGAGAAGGTCTAGAGCGTTCAGCAGATTTTTAATAGATGAGAAAATATGTCAATCCTACCAAAGTTTCCGAAAATGTCCCCAAACTTGATATGATTCCATAAATTTTGTAGCTCTCTAACTTTCCCAGGTTTTCATAATTTTCCGTAAGTTTTCATAAATTCTCATAATTTTATACATTTCACAATTTCCAAAATTTTCCTAAATTTCCATGAATTACAACAAAACTTCAAAACCTTTCGCAATTTTTCATACATTTTTAGAAATTTCATGAATTTCCATAAAGGACCCCGCACCAAATGTACAGAAAATGGCTTTTTGTGAAAAATTCGAAAT
>CAKNWU010063121.1:0-10384 GCA_932072015.1 Andricus quercustozae
AATTGCAGATTCTTCAATTTTTAATGCAATAATTTAGGGTGATGTAATTTTAAATATATATTTTTTCAATAGTTAATGTTTTTCAGTTTTAAATCTTCCAAATTAAAGAAATTTCGATTGTGAATTATCGAAATTACAGAATTTTTCATAATTAAAATTAATGCTGGAACTCCAGGGGGAAGTTTCATATCTCGTAAGTGTAATTAATTTTTTTGCAAGTGTATTTGCTTTGTCTTCATTTATTTGATTATTCATTAAATAGTATATTTAACTGCAAGACTTATATTTTTTTAATTGACATTCAATCCGCGATTTTTAATCATTCTTTTATTGCATTTTTATTTTCATTTCAATATAACCGTATCAGCTCTACAAGGATATAAATGAACAATATTCCAGAAAATTTGATCGAGTAATAATATTCCTTTTTAATAACATGATACGCCGTTTGTTCAGTGTCAATCTGGGTCGATCGAGGTTAATCTGGGTTTAAAATATAATGATAATTGATTTCCCACGAAGCAGCGGCGTACTTGCGAGAGCGATTATAATATATATTCTATGCTGGAGGACACTGACTTCCCGCAGCCATCTGGATGATCCAGAGAATTAAGTTTAGTTCTCTTGAACACTCTAATCGGCCAGACAAGTGGGCAAAAGCTTATCTTCCGTTAAATACGGTTTAATGGGCCAATTTATAAGATATTGATTCGCCCCCCCCGTCCAGGACTAATACGCTTATACTAGGCTGCACTGGTGAGTGTGCAGGTTCACCTAGAAGGCAAACTTGTACACCGCATTCTTAGAAGTTTAGGGAAACTTTCCCGAAAGCGGGTAGGCACACGTGCAGTGTCAACTCTCGTCTTTCACTCACACAAGTGTGTTTGTCTCTTTCTCCAGGCGCGGATCCAACAAAGTGACTTGAGGGATGACGGCGATGTAAAATTATATTTGTCGCAGCCACTTAGTGTAATTAAACATTTCATGAAATGTCTAGATAGTTCTTCGAAGTTTCACTATCTGTCTAACAATTCTAGCCATTTCATGAGCTGAGAATCGTTCTATCCAGAATATAGTGAAATAAAGTTCAATGAATATAATTTTAAGTAATCATCTCTGATTAGTTCTAACTAAGAACTAAGATCAATGATGAGCGAAAGCAAAAGGCTATACAAAGTTGCTACACGTAATAATTCTGATTATATCACGTCTAAATTCGGCACCTTGAGAAACCTGGTTTAGTATAGTTTACTATTAAATAGAATTGCTTTTAATACCGCCAAACGGATGAACATAAATGACCCTTTTCACATTTGGAGTGAATTCCGTAGTTAGGGCCTCATCAACCCTAAAAAGCATAAAAATTCTTTTGTCTGGAGAAGAATTCAATACCTATTACCATTCTGTCTCAAATATATCCTCCTTCTGTTCCCTTCTGCCTCCTCCTCTCACATTAGCAAATGCATCTGAAACGGATTTCTCATTCTCTACTGTTTCTTAAATGGATGTTAGTAAGGCCAAGGGCGTTGATGGTATCTCTATTTGCTTCATTAAAAAGGTTATGAATGTAATTATTCCTTGCTTAGTTAATTTTTTCAATAATTCCATCACTTCCAGTATATTACCTGCCCTATGGAAAAAATCGATCATTCGGCACATACCAAAGGTTAAGAACCCGGTTTCTCAAAGTGATTATAGACCTATCTCTCTATTATGTCCGCTCTCTAAGGTTTTTGATAAAATCATATCTAAATAATTGGCTGAATACCTCGAATCGAACAATTTATTTAATTCATGCCAAACAGGATTGAGGTAGGGCTACAACACTCAGATTGCTTTGTGGATCATGGCATTCTTCTTAGCAAACTTAGGGAAATTGGATGCTCAAATAAAGTTGTGGTATGGTTTTCTGCCTACCTTCCAGAGAGGAAACAAGCAGTATTCAATCCTGACAAAAATATTTTATCTAATTTTCTTCCGGTTACTTCTGGAGTCCATCAGAGATCCGTTTTAGGGCCTATCTTGTTTATAATATACGTCACTGATCTTAAGCTTTTCTTTAAGCTTGTTAAATACATCTTTCATGCTGGCAGACTACAAATTTATATATTTAATGTGCTCCTTCTGAATTATCTTTGTGATCGAGTCATTAAATTAAACGATAGATCTTCTCTCTACATGGGCCACAACTAACAAACGATCCATTAATGTTTCCGGGACGAAAGCCATGATCCTCTGTAGTCCTGCCTATCTTAGTAGCATCGACAATTCAGCTTTACCTCCACTGATGTTAAATGGTTCTATCATCCAATACACTAACTCTGCTCGCAATTGGGCTCGCTCAACTGGCAAGAATATGACTGCCGTATAGCCAATAAAATGCAGAGAACATTGTATCCTCCTAAAATTAATAGAAAATCTTAGGTAAATCCATGCGAATTGAATTAGTATCTAGGCTCATCTTCCCTTTTCTGGATTACTGTTATCTTGTTTATGTTGAAATATCCCTTGAACTCGATGTTAAACTACAGAGGGCGCTAAATTCTAAACTTTTTCTAATACTTCTATAAATTGGAAATAATTTCACCAGAATTGAGGGATTCAATAAGATTTGAAGATAACTTCAAATATTTTGGCTGATATGCGGTTTTAAAGAATTTCCTTGAATTTATAATGATTTAAAAGAATTTCACAGAACTAATAGGATTTTAGGATATTGAAAAATATTATACGGGATTTTAGAGAATTCTCAGGATTTACAAATATTTCGATGGATTTTTAGGGATTTTATAATAATTTTGAGGATTTCAGTAATTCTACGGGATTTTACAGGTTCTTAGTAAGCTATTTCAATAAAATTTCCCAGGATCTCAAAAGCTTTCATAGGACATCCAATATTTAAAGATATTTCAAGGAATATTATTAGATTTCATGAAATTTGTCGGGACTACAACGGATTTTATAATATTTCAATGGATTTTAACGAATTTATTCACATTAATTGAGGGATTTCAAAGGATTGTAAATATTTTAGGGTATTTTCCAAGATTCTCAGGAATTTACAAGCGCTTAAAAAAATGTCAAGGAAACTTAAATGATCTCAAGGGATTTGCGATATTTTATTGCGTTCCCAAGGATTCGAAGAAATTTTTCAGAGATACAAGAATTTGAAAGCATTTTCAAGGATTTTATTGATTTTAAGGAATTCAAACAAAAATTTTGTAGTTTTAAAGAATTATCTAGCTAAATCAAGAGATTTTCAAAGCTCCCACAGTATTTCAATAAATTTTCCAGGATTTCAAGGAATATCATCAGATTTCATAGAATTTCACAGGGGTTTCAAGGTATTTTATTGTATTTCAACCGATTGTATAGATTTCAAGCGATTTTAGAATATTTCAAGCGGTATCCAAAGGAATTTTAAAAGGATTTCGAAAATTTAAAGCATTTAAAATTTTTTTAAATTCTAAGTACTACATTTTTTTAATTGATATTAAAAGAGACATAAATGGTTGAAGGCGATAGTATCCGCAGAAAACCTATAGAGAGCTTGATTTTACATAATGAAATTTAAAAATGTTCAAATGTGCCCTTGAAAATTTAATAATTCTAGAAAAGCATTAAGAACTCTACATTTTAAATTAGTTTTATCTGGTTAACAAAACTATCATAACAAAACAATGTATTAAAAAATTGTCAACGTTCTGGAATAACTGTTTAAAAATTAAGAAACTTTATGACAAATGTTTGTGAATTTAAGCTTTAGAAGATAAACAACTTTAGTTTCAAGGCCTCAAAAATTAAACCATTTCAGAATTGCACATTCAAAACTATAATTTTAAATAGAAATTTTAAAGATGAAAAAAATTATTAAGAGGTATCATATGATGTAGCATCGAATGCTATTCAAAGTGATTGGATAGTCTTTACTATTAAGAAATGAGATATCTGTACAAAGAAACAATTCACTGACATTTTCTCTGGTGACTGTCCCGTGATGCTTATTTTATTGCAGGAAATTTTGTGTACACATTTTCTTATGTACCCTTTTTTCCTAAAAATATTTCTGCAGTGATTGGCTTTCGAAATTTTTTTCTGAGAATGGTAGTACTTGATCTTACTACTATACTTCAGGTCCGATCAGCTGGCACCTCCACAACGGAATATCAATATTTCTTTTATGCCAGAATTTCGGGCTAATTATGCGCTAAATTTGGGCGCTAATGCCGATTTTTGGGCTCTTTTATTTTTATCAAAAAACAAAATTTTGGGTGGAGGTGCTGACTGCCCGAGCAGCTAGCACCTCCAGTACACAAAAACTTTAAAATTTTAAAACCTAATCATTCCAGAATTTCGGGCTATTTTCGGGCTCTTGAAATACCCAAAAACAAATTTCGAAAAAACAACCCCTATCACTGAAGACCAACCCTCAATTTTGAAAAATTATTTTTTGATAAAATAAACTACTCCAGAATTTCGGGCTATTTTCGGGCTCTTGAAATACCTAAAAATAAATTTCGAAAAAACAACCCCTGTCACTGACAATAATAAATTGAAAATGACGCATCTGGTAGTGTAATTATAACTATACAAACGTAAATAGTATAATAGCTATTGCTTTTAAAAGTGAATTAGCTTTGCCTGGGGCTATAATATTAAATTTAACTTTTAAAAGATTAAGTAAATAGTCAGTTTTATTTAAATATTAGTAATAATAGTCGCCAATGTGATCTTAATACATTTCATTCATCGTGAGGAATTTTTTCCGTATTTTAATTTTTAAGATTTGTTTTTTATCATTAAGTGACACTGGGTGTCATGTTGGTGTTTCAATAATAATTTTAAATTGATTTTAGTAGTTACTTTTAACTATGCAAATGTAAATAGTCTAATAATTATTAATTTTGATAATAAACATAAATTTATTAATATTCTATGGTGTATTTAAATTGTGATCCTCATAGAGGATTTTTTGATGGTGTAAACCTAAAAATAATTTTTATACGACCAATTTTCGTTCAAAATAAAAAAGTCTGTATTTATTTACAATATTTACATACAATATACAATTTAGCTTTTGTTTAACAAATACAATTTATAAATGTGAAATATACTGTAAAAATGTATAATGTTGTCGCAAAATCCCATATAGTCTCATAAAATTCCTTAAAATACCAGAAAATCCCAATTAATTTCTTAAAATTCCTTAAATGATATGAAATGTGGTTTTTTCGAAATTTGTTGTTGGGTGTTTCGAGAGCCCGAAAATAGCCCGAAATTCTGGAGTAGTTTATTTTGTCAAAAAATAATTTTTCAAAATTGTGGGTTGTTTGTCAGTGATAGGGGTTGTTTTTTCGAAATTTGTTTTTGGGTATTTTAAGAGCCCCGATATTCTGGAGTATTTTTTTTTTGTCAACAAATAATTTTTCAAAATTGAGGGTTGTTTGTCAGTGACAGGGGTTGTTTTTTCGAAATTTTATTTTGGGTATTTCAAGAGCCCGAAAATAGCCCGAAATTCTGGAATGATTAGATTTTAAAATTTTAAGTTTTTGTGTACTGGAGGTGCTAGCTGCTCGGGCAGTCAGCACCTCCACCCAAAATTTTGTTTTTTGAGAAAAATACAAGAGCCCAAAAATCGGCATTACCGCCCAAAATTAGCCCATAATTAGACCGAAATTCTGGCATAAAAGAAATATTGATATTCCGTTGTGGAGGTGCCAGCTAATCGGACCTCTATACTTCTTGTCGCAACAACTTCCGATGGTATATAACCATGTATTAAATCAAAATACTCACACGTAGGTAACAAAATACTTAATTCAAGCGACACGTAGAACTCTCAAGATTTTAAGTAAATAACTTGCTATAAATCAATTAGTTCTGCTAATGGCGCCAAGAAGCAAAACTTTTCACCTCTACTACTTTTATTTGTTGAAAAATAAATTGTTGATAAAATAGACTACTTTTATTTGTAGGGCTTACAATTATTATCATTACCAATATGAACTTTGTTGGAGTTCTAACAGCAACTTGTTGCTGCAGCTCGTGTGGAAAAATCTGCTGGGGCTAGCCCGGCCTAGACCAGACCGTTTGTTTTTCAGCCTTGACACTGACCAGATACAGTAGCCTAGGCCTGGCCCATACGATCTGGCCGCAGGCCAGCCGCTAGTTATTGGCTGGTTAGTCAGGAGTTAATGTCTGATTAGCCACAAGTTAAAGGCTGGTCAGCCGCTTTCTGGAATCCCTTTATTATAGTAATGGCTTGAAAAAAACATTCTTCGCCATAGGTGTACTCAGCTGATCAGTGCCAAACCAGGACCAGAACAGACTATCAAAAGGTGATAAGAAAAAAGTTTTGGTTTAATAGTGTGAAATTCTTATTTTCTATCACTTTAGACGCCCGGGTCAGACCTGACCTTTTAGACCAAACTTAGACCTTTTATTGTTCTTGGATGGCTGAGCAGGGCTACTCCTTAGCCAGACCAGACCTTCCAGACTACATAATCTATTCATTCAGATCAGATCTTCCAGACTGTCCTGCTAGTTGTTCCAACCAACCTTTTTTCAGTGTGGCTGCACTGGCGAGTGTGCAGGTTTACATAGAGGGTAAACTTGCACACCGCATTCTTAGAAGTTTAGGGAAACTTTCCCGAAAGTGGCTGTGCACACGTGCAGTGTCAACTCTCATCTTCAACTCATGCATGTGTGTCTGTGTCTTCCTTTCATGTTTGTAGAATGTATAGTATACATGAGCTTGGGGACAAGTATATAGAGACAACTATTGTTTTCGCCCTAACTACGTGATGGTGCTGGAGGTGGCGCGGGTAGCTGAGGTGGTAAATTAACAATTAAACTGTAACAGGATTTTCAGACGTCTAGATACCGGAAATCCGGTAGCCGCGACCGTCGCACTGGAAGACCTGAGAGCCGTGGATAATTAAACGCTTCCCGTATGACCGACGTATGCTCTCCTACGCGTGTGTGCGGAGTGCGCGAGAGTACACCGCGGTTTCTGGAAATTGGAAACCAGTAATTTACGGCATCGGGTTCAGGAGAACCGGGTGTCTGAATTATGTCGGATTTACGCCGCTTGCTGTGTGGGTATTCCGCCTAATTGGACACCATTGAAACTAACTGAATGCCCATCGAAAAAGGAGAGCAGTGCAGAATGTGTACTTCAATTTAATTGAGAAGAGTCGACAGATTGTTGAAGTTCATTAGGCATCCATCTGTTGCTAGGATTTACTTAGTTTTCTCCCCTTTCCTGAATAATTAGAATTACGAAAACGCGAAGACAAAAAGTTCGTTAATTGGTGATGAACCTTATGTAATTGGTGGATTCTCTTTAGAAAAAGTATTTTAATTAAGTAAGGATGATTTTTGAAATTTTAGACTATTTTTCACTCTATTCTAAGGATTCGCAAGATTTTTGTGACCCCCCTCCCTCCGCCTCTTACGTAAGATTTTATAGTTTTTAGCAAACATGTCAATAGTTTATCAATTATTTTCAGTGTAAACAAGAATTTGAAAGATTGCCAATGAGTTGAAAGAATTTCAATATATTTCAAGGGATTTAACAAATTTATAACATGTATGTTTGGTGGAAGCTGAAGAAACTTCAGGTTCGACAAATAAAAAAAAACATGTTTTTTGCACATTTTCCAAAAATTCTAAATTCGATCAAAAACTTGTATTATTTTTCTATGTCCTATTATTTTTCACCTGCAAAAACTGTACATAAAAAAATTCTCCATAATTTTTAATCCAATAGGAATTTGTTCTTGACTTTTCAAAAATTTGAATCTTCAAATAAAAAAAAGAAGGCAGAAGATATTATCCGATTTAGATATTATCCACAATTTAGACAAAATTAAGGGATTTATAAAATTTTCAAAAGAATTCACGCAATTAAAAAAGATTGCAAAGATTTTCAAGGATTTTTGTTTCCAAACATATTAATGTCATGTAAGTTAGAAAAACGTATTTTTGAAATTTCGCTTGTTGAATGAAACAAAAATATTCTTTCTATATCGTAAAATTTCAACATTGTCACTTTTTCTCTATTGCAAAATTTCGTCAATCGAGCTCCCCGAAAAAACACAACAAACCTAAACTTCCTGAATTTTCGAATTTCAGAAAAAAAGGAGGAATATTTAGGCCGAGCAAAAACTAGCACAACAGTTGTCTTATTCCAATCAAGAAATTTAGGATAGGATTTTTGAGTTTATCTTTTCAAACATTTATCTTCATCTCTTATTTCTGTATTTTTCTCGAAAATGTTAAGGATTTTCAAAATTTGTTTCTGGCACAAATTCATGCACAATTTGAGCTGTTTTTGAACATTTTTCGCAGCACAATTTTTGTTTCTTTGAAATGTCAAAAATTCATTTGTATTTTTCGTGGTATATAATATTATATCATGGTAATATTATTATTATTTTATTGTGAATTTTTTTAATTAAAAAATATTTAATTTTAAAGCTGTAAAATTGAAATTCTACAACTTCGAAGAGTTACCATTGAAATTTCAAACTGCAGGGAAATAGTAAATGTTATTCGGAAAGGATAACATTTTTTATTGGAAGCTCATAAGTGTAATGTAAAATTTCTAGAATATTATAATATATCTTGAAATAAAGAAAATGTACAATATAAGAAAGGAAGTGGGGTTTCACATATCTTGCATTGCTTTTAGTAGCAGAATTTAAAGAAAATATTTCATGTCTCTCTTGCATCAACTTCAGAAAATTATTATCAAATTATTTTGCATGTACATTATTATATTAATTTATTTATGCAATTTGAAGCATTCTATGTCCTCAGATATTCTAGTGCATACCTTTAGCAATATTAATCATCAGCATAAATATGTTTAAAACGGCCCAACTTTTTAAAGTCAGGGTCTAATTTTTCAGCATAGTTTCAAAAACAGTTTTTCCATTTTTCCCATTTCCTAATTGATCAAGATGGCTCAAGCTTTTGTACGTAGTGTATTTGCATAACCCAGTGTCTACAGCGACCCAGTGATGGTCACTCTCCCCTAAATTTTTGTTGAATATTGATGACAAATAACTTTAAAATTCCAGTGAATATTTATAGTCTTTATACTACAAATTTACGAATAATAGCAAAATTCCTCTTTGCATTTAGAAAGGAATCGGAAATAATTTTAATTTTTGAAAGGTCAGCAATTTGCCAATCTCGGACGCGTGAAGGAGTTTCAAGTGGAGGACTACTTGAAACATCCCCTTCGTTGACAACCAGGGGGATTTGCCGAACACGAATTGATTTATAGTTTCAAAGGACGTAATCCTGTGGAAGTTCAGTCCCACTTGGGTACATCTTGGGACTCCATTCACAACACTGATTCTAATTCTAAATGATCCTAAATTCAAATAAAAATTATAGTTATGTCGATCTAACATTATGAGAATTCAAACCAATCCAATTCAAACTGAAGAATTTTCATTCAATTGAAACAGCTTCAAATGGAAACAAATTTTTATAATATGTGAAAATGATATATATATATATACTAATATAAAGTGTAAAACTGGGTTGTAGAAAAAAAATTAGGAGACAAAAGCAAGCGATAAGTGAGCGAAAACATTGGATTTTGAATGTTAAAAAAATAAATTAATTAATTCCAAGATTATTATTATTAATAATTTGAAAGCCTACGATATTAAAAATTAAAGAAAAACTCGAAGTTTGAAAAAAAACGTTTTACTGATGCTTACCGTTCAAGTTTGCAGTCTCAAAAGTGTATCTGAATTTCTTTGAGGATTAAAGTACTTTTTAACGTTCTTAGTTAAATAAAAGAAACGCTGGGAGAAATAAAGCAAGTTTGCTCATTCCTGGACGATTTACCTTAATTCTATTTAGCGCTTTATGACTCCTATAATTATACGTAATGACTATACTAAGAAAAACAAATTGCCCTCGGAGGAGGACAAGCACGAGGCTCTGGGGAGCATAACATGTCCTTTATGGCGAACAACCACTTACCATAAACCTGGTTGAGAAACGGGAGACTTTAATTACGCACAGGTTTGTGCTTTGTCAACAAGGACAGGATGGCCTGCTTTATTATCCAAAAATGCTTTTCTATGCTAATAATAGTTCAACATCTGCTTTTAGAGGATTTATGAAATTCTTCAGCAGTTGACATTTTTCAGTTTTTATTAAACTAGCCAACTAACACGCGCGCTATTTTTAAATATTCCAATATTTTGAGTACTAAGTTGTACTGCTAGCATGCTAGCATGTTAAAAATAAGATTCTTTTAAAATTAATTGCACAATTATAAAAATGTTAAGCTATTCAATTTAGGACATTTTCAAATAATTTTTTTGTAATATCCGGTAAAATATAATGAAAACCA
>CAKNWU010063159.1:0-10707 GCA_932072015.1 Andricus quercustozae
ATTAATATTATAGGTCAATCGATTCGTCTCGATCCAAGGAATCTTTTTTATTCCTGCATCAACTTTGAATTATGTTAAAGAAAAAAGTTTTACTGTAAAAAACCGTATTTTCAAATATTATGCATTACCATTGCTTTCTTACTCTTCAATAAAATGTATTAATATTATAGGTCAATCGATTCGTCTCGAATCAACACGTCTTTTCTATACTTGCATCAACTTTAAATTATGAGAATGACAAAATTTTTACTATAACAATCGATTTTAAATATAATATAAATTACGATAACTTCCGTGCTCTTAATTAAAATGCATTAATATTATAGGTCAATCCTTTGGTCAGTTTTAAGATATTAGTGGTGAAAATAAGCCCTCCAAATTTAATCAATTTATCTGCAAACGTTTTCAAATTATCGTGTTCACAAAAAAGTGTGACATCCCCACACACACCTCAACACACACACACACACACTCACACACATCCGGACAATTGATTAGAACATTGTATTAAACATTTTTAAATTGAGGAAGGTTTAATTGAATGAATTAAAATTTTTTGGAAAATGTGACTATTACAAAGCTTCCTCTATTGTTGAATTTTCAATCCAAAAAGGCGAATTTTTACCAAAACAGTTGAATTTTTAACCCGAAAATATGAATTTTCAATCAAATAGTTCATTTTTAACCAAATAGGTGAAATTTCCACCAAAATAATAAAAAATTTTCAACCCAGTAGAAATGTTTCAGAAAAATATAGTTGAATTTCAATTTTCAATTTTAAATTGAATTTTGTACCAAAAAAAGATGAATTCTCAATGAATAATGTAATAGTAGATATTAAAAACAAGAAGTATGACTTTTTAATAAAATTTTTGAATTTGCAACAAAATAATAAAATTCTTGAATGAAAGTATAATCGTCAGGAGAAAGCAACTGAAAAAAAATACAAGGTAAATGAATTACTGACAAGAATATTATATCCGGGTAGCCCCAAATTTTATTTTCAAAATTCTCTAACTTAACTGCCTCTTATAGAAATTTTCTGACTTCTACAAGATTTTTTTCAATATCCCTGACTTTCCCTAACCAATAAAATTGCCTGGCTTTTCCGTGATTTCCAAGTTTTCCCTGAATTACGCACTGTACAAATATATTCAATATATTGACATCAACAAATTATTTGGTTTAAAAAATGTTAATGAAATTGTTGTTAAATTTAAAAAAAAATCGAGAATAAATGAGAAAATGAACAATCTATTGTTAAAAACTTGTTTTTTTTTTACTTTCAAACAAGACTAAAAATTAGGAATCGAATGAAAACTGCCAAAAACGATGCTGCAGTCTTATTTCGTTTAGCAGAGAGCAAGTTTAAAAACCTATTTTTTCTTTACGGAAATACAAATTCCTGAAGCATACGAGGAATTTTCCGGGGTTTCCCAACTAAAAAAAAATTCAAGGACTTTTCCAGGTTTTCAAGGATTTCGAGGGCGTTTTTTTCGATCAGATATTATTATTAATGTCGAGACCTGTAGAACATTTATAACCTTTCTTCGATGGCAAACAACTGAACTACCACATAGACTTTTTGTATATAAAATTTTTAATTCAACTTACGCGAAGGGAGAATTATAAAGAGAAGAATGCAGAACGATTGCAAGAGGAGAAAGAAATTAAAGCTGCGCAGGATTTAGAACCGTCGGATCGTTCTTTATTTTGACAGGGAAATATTTATAACTACATTTAGGCTCTATTTCTCGGTCGCCCCACCTTAAATCCGATTCGGGTCACTTTATGCAAAGCAGGCTTTGCATGGCATAATTTGATGCTTTCGCGACGACAACTGGGGAGGCGATCCTTACGCTCTCGAGGTTTCGACACTCAAAAAAGCGTAAGAGTCATCCCGATTCTAAGATATAATTTTTTTTTGCCCAGGAAGAAAAGGCAATCGCCCGCGGGCCAAATCCTTTACAAATCCTCTTCAAGAATCTGCCATCTGTATCAGAGACGTGTGTTTGAATATGACCTTCGCCAACACAATTGCTTCAATAATCGAGATGCCAAGTTCTTTTGCAGAAACGTCATTTTTTATAATTAATTCGGTGAATCAGTGCGTAGTAGGAGTGTTTGTGGATTAGAAAAATAAAGACTTCTGTTGGCAGAGAAAAAAAAAACATTAGAACCTTGAACCGTTACGGTATCATTCTTTTTTGAGAGTGGGCAGGATGAACGTGTTTTTATTATTTTGGTGGCAGCTTCTTGTGCTACTTGGTAATGTCTACTCAACTAGTTGATCAGCGGTTGATCAAAAGAATTTCAATAATCAGTTCCAGATTGATAATTTATTATTTTCGATACTACCTTTTTCAAAGAAATATGAAAAATTGAAATAATATAAATACAACGTAAAGTGCTACGAGAATTTCCAAATTTAAATAAATTTAATATGAAAAACTCGAAGAAAGGAATGTTACTAAATTCACACACATGATTAAGATTTCAGTTTCAGTTGAAGGGTTGAGAAAAATTTCACATTTATTTGCATGATGAAACTGACAACAATTTAAGATGCCAGACGTATTCGACAGTGCCAAAACTTGTATTGGACATGAACGAAAGAAACTTTATTTTAAAAATCAAAAATTATCCATATTTTCCTAGATTTTTCTCTTGGAGAGGGAAACAAGGACCCATGCATTTGTATAAAGTTTTACGGGCTTGAATTAAAGATCAGACTTTAAAGACTGTTTTGGTATAAAGTTCAGATTTTGCTACGATTTTCCTAGACAATGCTACGAGTTTTCTCGAATTTTAAAATTCGAGAAATACGTAAATTTTTTCTTGAACTTTTCACGGGGTATGTATATTATCTTCAAAAGATCAAAAATATCTGTATTAGGGGTTACTTGACTCAGAATTTCATAGCTTTCTAACCGTTAAAAAAAAACAAGTTTTTCGTTCCTTTTCTGAACGAGTAATTACGTTTCAAAATCAGCAGTGATTTTTAGTAGCGCTACCGCTAGCCGTGTAGATGATTTCCGACCTGTAAATTTCGCATTCGTCTGGGGTTTTTTGTATTATTCCAAAATGAAGATTTGGCAAATTGCTTAAAAATAACTTTTTGAGATTTAGCATTTGGTTACGACTAAGTTAAAGTTGGTTTTCGTTATTTGAAAACGCTATATTTAAATTTTGAATTATTTGTTTCATTTAATTTTCTTGACAACTAATTTCACTAACTGTTAACTTACTGATCAAAGTACATATTTCATTAATGAGTACTCTAATTATTATACTTTCGGGAAATAAACAGAAAATTTTAGTGTCTGTACAAAAAATCAATAAATGGCTTAATGGTATAATAATAATAATACTGATTAAAGTGTTTCATTAATAAGTTCTGTAATGAATTACTTTCAGCGAGATAAGCAAAAGAATGTCAGATTTAGACGATATTTAAATCAGTCTTTTATCTAATCAAAATTTAAATTTTACAGTAGTCCCCAAAATCAGATGCTCAATCCATTTTATATTACTGTACATTCATGAACTTAATAAAATTCTTGTTGTAGAATCATAAACCTAATTTCACAAATTTGAAAAGTTTTAAACTTGAAAGGTAGGTGTGTTATTCTTATTCATTTGGAATTTTGTTCTCGTAGCAATCTCAATGCGAGCTGCTAAAAAATCACCTAATACTTTTCCAGATGCTCTTTCCTTTTTTTATAATGGGAGAGAATGTCAAAATATTTCACCCCGTGAGTGATGGTATGCAATACACAAATATATTTTTTTGAGTATTGAACTCATATGTTCAACATTTTTTATAACTTTCCAATTTTCATGTAGTTCACAACGCATTATAAAATAATATTCAAAAAATTATTTTTACTAACCATTAAGTATTCATAATTTGTTAATTATCAATTTATCACTAATTTCTACGAAAAAAAATGCAAAAATAAAATTTTAATTAAAATCTGTAATTTTTGGAAGTAAGTTTGCAAAAGTTTAATCAATTTCAAGAATTCCAATTATATTCAGTCTATTCCTATTTAGGACCTTCGTTCTAGTAAAATCATTTAATGCTCTTCTGGTAAAATTATAAGGTTTCACATATTTAAAATACATTAGGGGTGGTACCTGGGTTCGAATTTATTGGAAAATGTGGTAAGCCGACAATTAGGGGGAAAACCATGTACCGAGTCCGACCGGCGGAGGCGCCCCCCTGTGGAGCGACGTCTAGAAAACGAGAAATTTAGATCTACATATAAATACAAACATTTTACCTGGCCATCGTGACGGCCCTTGTTTACTTTTAATTCTTCTTTTCAAAAATAGCTCGAAATTATAAGCACCTAGATAAGTATTATTGTCCAGTTCAAATTATAATTTGAATGCAAATTATAACTTGAATTGAAATTCAGGCATACATTCACCTTGGCAAATTGATTAATTCGCCACTGGTAATAATAATAGCATAATTGAACGAATTATGCAAAAAAGTAAATCTTTTAAAAAAAATATAATCCAATCGACTGAAATCTTGCACTCCCTCATCGAGGTTCAAGGTCTGCGTGGCTTTTGTGCTCACAAAAAAAATTTAGGTCAATATTTGCCTAATTTTTTATAAAAACTTGAATGGCGTTACATAATTTTATAGAAAAAGAATGTTAGAAGAATTTGTTACATATTTTTACTTTTTTTCTAATAATTCAGACTTTAGTGTAGTTATACTTGTAGATATTTTCAATACGAATTAATTGGTATCATAATATTATTATTATACCAAAAGTTACTTAATTACTCTTCGTGATTTAAAAAAAAATCGTAGCATCCTCCAGATTGTTTCCATGTGAAGAAAAAATAATTCCTGTAATATGGGTTAGCTTGATGGAATAAGGGGCAATGGTGCCCTGGGGCTCTTCAATATTTAAATAATAATTTTTGGGTGAATGCCCTAATAATCTATCAGCTAACCATTTCAGGCAATACGATTTTGAAAAATCAAAAAAAAACTTCCAAATTACCTGAAATATTAAGGGTAATTCAAAAGAGTATGAAAATATAAAACTAAGAGATCAAGGAATGTATTTGCGATGGATATGAATTTTTACACGTTGCTAAAGGTCACGTGACAGGACACACAACTATAATAAAACAAAAAAAGTAAAAATTCCTTTTAAAGAAATGAAGAACAGATGAAAATATGTAAAAATATGGAAAAAATGAATATTTTCGGGATTTATTTGATTATGACTTCATCGCATTAAAACATCCTCTCATTTTCAAACTCATTTTATAGAATGCGATAAGTTAATATGAAGCATTAACGGACATTTTATAACAAATATTACGCAAAAATAGTGATTATTATTAACTTTTATTTGAAATCAACGTTGATAAATCGATTTTTAACTGTAATAAAATCTTCGTAACTATTAAGTTAACAATTTCAGCCCACATTATGAATATTTGGAATAATTATTTTTGAGTTGCATCCTAAAATAAAAATGCACTGCAACATTATTTAGCAATTGTTCATGTTAAATTTGTAGCTTGGGAAATAACAAGACATTTAGCGTACTTTTTTATTTCTTCATTAAATTGTACTTTGCTATAAGTAGTTTAGTAAAATAATTTTATAAAAAATTATCCTAATCTTTTATGGTAAATTTAATAGTGCTTTAATAGTGTTTAGGTACATAATTGACTTCTTCTTTTTCTAATAATTAAGACTTTTAGCGTACCTAGCCTTGTAGATATTTTCGATAGGAATTCATAGGTTCTATATGATAAATTGTTTTTTATTTTTGCAGTCCTTTTTTATTTATCTCTAAATAAATTCTGGAAAACTAGAGCTCATTGCCTGCTTTGTAAACCTCGTAGGAAGTTACAACTCTAAAATAAGAAAGAGTAATTTCACACTCGTAATATTTATTTCATTTATATCTGATTAAGATGAGCTTTATGTGTGTTCATCTCTTCATATAAAGTACTGTCCTTGTTGAGATAAATAGTCTTTTCCACAAATAATTCATATTTAGCTTAGTCATTTGACTGTCCAGGAATTTTACTGAATTATAAACGGTCATGATTTCAGTTACATAATCATCGAATCATACATCGCATTAACTTCTACATTAGAGGTTCATAAAGAGGATTTTATTTAAGGCTTCTTTTGCCTCATAATTTAAATCTATTTAGGATTGAAAACAAGTCATCCATATAATTAGGAACTTTCAGAGAATGGCCTAATGCATTCTGGAAATCGTGGATCCAAACCAAATGTTTTGTTTAAAAATGGATAGGTTAAAGCGAATAACAAATTAAATCGCATAAAGTTTTATCGTAATTTTGTGTCTGAAGAAAAAAGGGTTTAAGTTTGTCATAATAACCCTCTCTTAATTCTACACGTTATATCATTATTTGTTTTATTTATTTGTTACTATGCAATGTTTCATATTGCATCCCTGGAAATATTTGCAATACCTCAAAATCCAGTGAATTCTTTGGAAATTTTTTTGAATTACTTCAAATTGTTTATATAATGTAAAAACTCCTTTAACTCCTTTGAAAGCTTACGAAATCCTCTAAAATCGTACAAAATTAATCTCGTAATATTCTTTGAATTTGCGTACAATCATCGAAAACGCTTTAAAAATATTAAAAGTCGTAAAAATCCTTTAAAATCATTGGAAAGTTTTAAAAATCTTTTGAAATCCTTTTAAAACTATCGAGACCTCTGACAATCCCTTAACATTCTTTAAAAACTGTAGATATTCCTTCAAAGTCTATGAGATTTGGTGAAACCTTTTAAATGATTGAAATCGCTTGAAATCTTTAAAATTTTTTAAAAACCTCCTAAATCTGTATAAATCACTTAAAATATCTAAAAATCAGTTAAAATCCTTGAAATTTTGTGAAATATTTTGAAACTTTACGAGATTTCTTCAAATCTTTGAAATCCCTTTAAAATTGAGTGAAATCTTTTAAATATGTATAGAAATCTTTCGGAATCTCTTAAAATTCCTTAAAATATTTAAAAACCTGAGAATATATTTTAAAAGCCACGAAAATTCCTAAAAATCCTTCAGAATCCTTTATAATTTTCAGAAATCTTTTGAAATCTTACGAAATCCTCTAAAAATCCGTGGATATACTTTGGAATATTTTTGAATCCCTTAACATCCTTTGAAATCCCGTGACATTATCGAAACCACTTCAAATCTATCAAAATCCGTTAAAATCCTATAAAATCCTTCAAGATCTTTCCGAATCTTTTGAATCAAAATTTGAGAAAATACCTTGGTATCTCTTGAAATCTCTTAAGATAATTTAAAATCCTGTGACTGCCTTTCTAATATTTCAAAATATCTTATAACCCCTTGAAATTTTTTGAATTTCATGGATATCGTACATAATGTCTTATGCAATCTCTTTAAAACTCTTGAAATTCCGTGAATAATTTCGAAATATTACCAGATCCTTTGAAATCCTTTTAAAATTCATTGAAATCTCTTACATAAATCCGTATGGGAATCTTTCCAAATCTCTTGAAATCCCCTGAAATTTTTAAAAAGCCATTCAAATCTTTTAAAACCCATCAAATCTTTTAAAATCTAACGAAATAGTCTAAAATCCTTAGATATACTTTGCAATCTTTCAATATCTCTTAACAGTCATTGAAATCTCGTGAAATCATCGAAACAGCTTTAGATCTCTTAAAAGCCCTGAAAAATCCTTCAAAAACACTAAAAATCTTTGTAAATCTTTTGAAATCCATTTAACACTATCGAAAACTCTAAAAATCACTGAAAACCCTTTACGAACTGTAAAAATTCCTTAAAATTCTTTGAGATTCGGTGAAATCTTTTGAAATCATTGAAATCGCTTCAAATCTTCAAAATCTCTTAAAAAACTTTAAAGTCTGTGAAATCACTCTAAATCTCTCAAAAACGGTTAAAATACTTGAAATTCCGTGACATATTTCGAAATATTACGACATTCGTTTAAATCTTTGAAATCCTTCTAAAATTCAGTGAAATATTTTAAATCCGTAGGAGTCTTTCCGAATCTCTCGAAATCATAGTAAACATTTAAAAGCATATCAAACATTTAATATCATTCAGAGGCGACAAAAATTCCTCAAAATCCTTTAAAATCCTTAATAACATTCGGAAATGTTTGAAAATCTGATGAAATCCTTTTAAATCCGTGGATATACTTTGGAATCTTTGGAATCCCTTGAAAGCCCGATAAATTATGGAAAATTCCTTAATCTTTTGAAAGCCATGAATATATCTCGAAATCCTTTAAAATCCTTAATAATATTCGGAAATGCTTTGAAAGTCTGTTTAATCTTTTGAATTCTCCTGAAATCCTCTAATATACTTTTGAATCTTTCGAAATCTCTTAAAATCCGTTGAAATCCTTTAGACTCTTAAAACTCCTGCACGGAGAAAAATGGATATTGAAAAGTAGATATTAAAAACTTTGATATTTAACCATAATACATAGATATTACGGCATAATATCTAATATCTTCTGTTCAATATACAAGATATTAAAGTGCAATATCGATTTATATTGGAAGCATAAAATGTGTGATATTAACAGTTAATATCTAAGATATTAAAAAAGTGAAATTTTATCGGAGCAATGTCGTTGACGTGTGGGGTGGCGACAAAATATTTTAACCCCGCTTTGTCTGTATCTTGAGCATTCGTCGTGTGTGTTGTGGTTTATATATATATATATATATATATATATATATATATATTGCGTTAAAATTTTTCGTGTAAAATGGATTAAGTGTTTTTGGACATAATATCATAATTTTCGCAAGAAAATGAGGACTCGGCGATACAGGCATCTATAATGTTAGCCTTGAACAGCGTGTTATCCGTTCTACACGAAAATTGAATAATTATGAAAAAAGACGAATGCTTGAGGATTACTCATATTAAAAACAGAGGCCTACGATATACATGCCTTTTGAATTTTATAGAAAATGGCAGGGCTGAGAGGTAATTTTTGCACAATTCAACAATAGTTTTTGAATATCTTAGATTCTGCCCTTTAATATCTTGGATATTGTTAGTTAAAATCTTATTTTTAATATCTATCGATGCTTTGCTTCAATATCTAGATTTCTGTCCCATAGTTAAATCGCTAAGATATTAACTAATAATATCTAGATAGTCTGCGTTAGTATCTATTTTTCTCCGTGTGGAGATTCCGTGCAATCTTTTGAAATCATTGAAATCGCTTGAAATCTTCAAAATCTCATCAAAATTTCTTTAAAACCTTTCAAATCCGTGGAGATCCGTTAAAATCTCTAAAAAAATTCATTCAAAATCCTTGAAATTTTGTAAAATATTTCACTCTATTATGAGAGAGATCCTTTCAAAACTTTGAAATCAATCTAAAATTCATTGAAATCTTTTAAATCCATGGAAATCATTGAGAATCTCATGAAATCTCCTAAAATATTTTAAAATCTATTAATATATTTTAAAATCCATACAAATTTCTGGAAATCCCTTCAAATCAATCCGTGAATATACTTTGGAATCTTTTGAGATCTCCAAGATCTCTTAAAATTCTTCGAAATCCCATGAAATTATATCGAAACAGCTTTTAATATCTTAAAATCCTATGAAGTCTTTGCAAATCTTTTGAAATCTTATGAAATTTCTTCAAATATCTTCAGATCATCATAATCCAAAAAATCTACTGATATTTTTAAAACTTCGTGAAAAGATTTTGGTATTTCTTGAAATCCTTTAAGATCCTTTGAAATCCCATGACTTTTTTAACAAAAATTGAAATCACTCAAAATGCCTTCAAATCATTTGTAATACCCTAAAACTTTTATACTCCCGTGAAGTCTTTTTAAATCCCTTTAAATCTGATAAAACCTTTAAAAAGCTTTGTAAATCTCGTTAAATTCCATAAAAATAATAGGGGGGTCAGACAAATCTGACAAAATATATCGTATAAATACCATTAAAAATAAAGTATGGGCGACAATTGAAAAAGTCAACCACACTTAATTAATGGACGTTCCCTAAAGATAATTGATTTATCAGATTAGACTAAAGTTGGAATGAAAAGTTGTATCCGGTAGGTTGTTGTTCTTTTCAACTTGAATGGATTCTGTTTTAATTGGACTCTTTTGCAATAAAAGTTCACACATAAATTCTCCTGACTCAGTGACACTGAAATTATACTTCCTGTTCTGGGTGCATCCGAATTGAGCTAACCGCTAACGGTCTACCACCCTGCATTGAGCAAAAAGCGGTCCAACCATCAACAGTGTAAAACTATGAATAAAATAAACGCATAGTTATCTTCTTGGATATAGCAAAAAAGAGAATTTTATATCTATTTCACCCAAAAATGATCACTTTCTTACAATAAAACATGAATTTTTAATCTAGTTGGATGTGTTATCAATAAAACAGTTTAATTTTAGAAAAAGAAATGAATTTTAAAAAAAATAGTTTAATTTACAACAAAATAATTGGTTTTTTAACCAAATTGTTCAATTTCCAACCTGCAAAGATCAATTTGTAACCAAATGGTCGAATTTGTAATAAAAAAGATTAAACTTCGCCAAAAACAGTTGCATTTTCGACCGGAACGCGTGTTAAAGATTTTTGTTTAATTTATAAACAATTTCACAATTATTTTTACTTCAAATAA
>CAKNWU010063835.1:0-10103 GCA_932072015.1 Andricus quercustozae
TGAAAATCTACAATATCGATCAAAGTTATATCCTCTAATACAGAAAAATATTTTAACGTCATCTCAGACTAGATGGAGCTATAAATTAAAATTTTTTTGAAATTAAATTTATTCAGAAAAAATATCTACTCCTTTCACTCCGCTGGGATTCGAACACCAGGTCAAGTGATTTCCGGTCACGTGCTCTAACCACTGAGCTACTAGAGAGATCAGAGGAAGATTCCTTTTTCTCAAACACGCTTCATTTTGCAAGATCTAATATATAAATATTTGATGTATTAGAGGATATAACTTTGATCGATATTGTGGATTTCCATTTTCACAGTGTGTGTGAAATGATTTCTCTTCTGATCGATCCGTTACCATCTCCGCTGACAATACAGATTTCTATTAAAAATTGATTTATATATTACATCTTGCAAAATAAAGCGTGTTTCAGAAAAAGTATTCTTCCTCTGATCTCTCTAGCAGCTCAGTGGTTAGAGCACTTGACCGGAAATGAGTTGACCTGGTGTTCGAATCCCAGCGGAGTGAAAGGAGTAAATCTTTTTTCTGAATGAATTTAATTTAAAAAAAAGTCTAATTTATAGCTCCATCTAGTCTAAGATGACGTGAGAATATTTTCTGTATTAGAGGATATAAATTTGATCGATATTGTGGATTTCCATTTTCACAGTGTGTGTGAAATGATTTCTCTTCTATACGATCCGTTACCATCTCCGATGATAATACAGATTTCCATTAAAAATTGATTTATATATTACATCTTGCAAAATAAAGCGTATTCCAGATAAAGGATTCTTCCTCTCATCTCTCTAGTAGCTCAGTGGTTAGAGCATCTGACCGGAAATCAGTTGACCTGGTGTTCGAATCCCAGCGGAGTGAAAGGAGTAGATCTTTTTTCTGAATAAATTTAATTTAAAAAAATTTTTAATTTATATGCTCCCTCTAGTCTGAGATGACGTTAAATTATTTTCTGTATTAGAGGATATAACTTTAATCGATATTGTGAATTTCCATTTTCACAGTGTGTGTGAAATAATTTCACTTCTGATCGATCCGTTGCCATATCCGATGATAATACAGATTTATAATAAAAATTGATTTATATATTACATTTTGCAAAATAAAGCGTGTTTCAGAAAAAGGATTCTTCCTCTGATCTCTCTAGTAGCTCAGTGGTTAGAGCAGGTGACCGGAAATCAGTTGACCTGGTGTTCGAATCCCAGCGGAGTGAAAGGAGTAGATCTTTTTTCTGAATAAATTTAATTTCAAAAAAATTAAAATTTATAGCTCTATCTAGTCTGAGAAGACGTTAAAATATTTTCTGTTTTAGAGGATATAACTTTGATCGATATTGTGAATTTTCATTTTCACAGTGTGTGTGAAATGATTTCTCTTCTGATCGATCCGTTACCATCTCCGATGATAACAAAAATTTCTATTAATAATATAATAATCGCAAGTAATAGAGTCAGCGCCTGAGCGCCAAGAACTGACCTGTTTGTCTGAGTTGCGTGAGCCGCCATATACGCACGCACGCGCGCGTCGAGCGTCTAATGTTTCTCTGTGCTTTTCTCTTGTTTTCCAGTGTTCATTTTTCTTCGAAATCTTATCCAAATTTATAAGTTTTTACTTTTTCTTTTCGTTGACTTTTTTTTCTCTTGGATTCCATTATATTGTATAGAATATCAAAATTAACCAAAAGAGAAATTATTGACTTTCTAATGTGCATTATACACCGAGAAACAAATATTCTAAATTTAAGAGGAAACTTCCTCTTCTTCAATCCTCTCACATTTTCCTTTTAAAAGGAGAATATTCCTCTAGAAATGAGAGGATTTCCTTCTTTTTTTGAGAGGAGAGATGGTAAAAGGAAGACTTTTTGCATTTTCCTCTAGGATCGAGTATAATCATCTAATTTGTAGAGGAATTACTCTCAGATCAGAACTTGCGCATGCGGACTCAATTAAGCGTAATAACTTAACTTGTTTAGTGTCGGTCAGTTTTGAGTGAACCGGTGGACTTTAAGGATGCAGTGAATTATAACATTTAAACAATGAATAAAGAGCTGATTTGGCTGTTAAAAAATTTGGACCTCAGCATGTATGTGCAGTCGTTCGAAAAAAAGTAAATTTTTAGATTGTGCATTTCTTTATGCACGTGTTGTACAATTTGTATGATTTCTTCATTGCTATAATGTTATTTCCTCTATTCCCGTACAACAAAACTCGCATGCATTTCTCTGTTATGTTTGTTGTTCTTTATTTTCAGAGAACAATGTATTAAGTATCAAAAAATTTAAAAAAATGGCAAAAATGCCGCATCTATTAACCAAAACTATGGAACCGGTTGGTGATTTGGCGGTTTCGTTAGGACAATTAGAGTCCGTAAGTTGAAAAAAACGTTTCGTCACCGCGAAAGTCGCCGCGTAATCGAAAATTGGGTTACGGCGAATTTTAATGGATTATCGCAAATTTTCGCGTAATAAACCAACAATAAAATAACGTAGTGTATACGAATCTAGCAATTTTTCCAGGCTCCAATCATATTTAGAAGAAGGATTAGAAAGGATTTTTCCTCTTCCTTCAAGAGGATCCTCTTGATTTGAGAATAATCCTCTTCAAGAGAAAACAATCATTTCAAATTAAGAGGAATACTTTTCATACCATATTGTAGAGGAAAAATTGCATCAAAATAAGAGGAATCCTCTTAAACGAAGAATATTTTTTTCTCGGTGTATTATATCGAGATTTACTAAAGATTTCGCAAGAGTACGAACTGTGTCATTCGGGCGTAGAAAGTCAGAACGAAAACGATGATTTGCCAGGTAACCATTAAACATTTGATACTTTAGGCGATACAGAATTATCGGATGGTGAAGAAAAAATTTAACGTGAGAGGCTAGGGGAACTCACACATAAAGCACCCCGAACACCACAGTTTTTATAATTAAAAATTGAAATAAAAAAAATAAATAAGAAAAACATAAACATAAAAAAAAATAAAACTAAAAACAAATCAAAATTTAAAAACCCTTGTGATAGGCTCTGGTAACTTATTATGAGCTAACTGCGGACAAAAGTGTTTTATTTTACGTAAGTCATTTTTTGAATACTTGTTTTTTCTTTTTTAAATTCTGACTCTATATTAATAATCAACGCCCTCGAAACCCCGTAGATACCACGTTTCAAGTAGATCCAATAATTTTTGGAAATATTCGTCCATCATATTGGATCCGCCATTTTTTTTTTTTTTTTTGAAATGATGACTTCAGTTTCGGAGTAAGCACCCTCGAAAACCTATAGATACTACGTTTCAAGAAGATCCAATAATTTTTTAAATACGCGTCCGCCATATTGGATCCGCCATTTAGTTTTTTGAAATTCTGATATCAGATTCAGAATCAGCACCCTCGAAAACCATATATAAGTGATCTTGCAATTCATTATTGTACATTTTTACGTGTTTTCCGACTTTTGGCCATGGAAACGGGTCACCTGGCCCACTGTGCAATGCTGAGGCATTATGTATACTTGACGACTTGAAGGTGGATCAATCCACAGATACCTCGGATAATTTGCCGGTCTTCGTCTCCTCTTGTTGCTCTCTCACTTCAGCTAGTGACTCAAGTGCTTTGAGTGTAAACAAAAAGAAAAGCTTGACGTTTCTGAGATGGACAGACGACAAACGGGAGGCCTTCTCGAACGATTTGTACTTGTCTTACAGACTAGAGGTTAATTTTGAGAAATTGGACATAGATTATCTTAATTCAAACCTTACCGAGGCTATTATAGATAGCGCCAAAAAAAGGAAATATGTGGTCAGTGATAAAAAATGTTACTGAGAAATCTTACCGTAACAAACCTTGGTTTGATTCTGACTGTCGCCAAAGCAAATCATATCTTTCTAATGCGTTGAAAGAAGCCAGCAGGGTTAATTTCTCGGATGAGACTAAGTTGGTTTATCTCAAAGCTAAAAAATCGTACCAAGCACTGATAGCTGGGAAAACAGCGAGTTTTGAATCCAATATTCTGGTCAGACTTGAGAGTGTCAACAAAAGTTTGGGAAAACTTCTTTCATCTGACACTCCCTCTCAGATGTCTGTCACTGTGATTGCTTACAGATGTGCGATATTCGTTATTGGATAGCAGAATTACAGATAACGAAATCTTTTTTTCAATGAAGAAAAGTAAATTAAATAATGCTCCGGGGCCGGATCAAATCTGAATTTTTTTTTACAAAAACTTGTTGCCCAATTGGCTTACTCGAAACATTTTTTAATGAAATACTTGAAAATGAATATATACCACTCGAATGGACAAAATCTTTAACGCACATGATATATAAAAAACAAGACCCGGCCAATCCCAATAACTACAGACTTGTTGCCCTTCTAAATTCACTTCCTAAAATTTTTACGCAAATTCTGTTTGCTAGATTGGAAAAATGGGAGTCGTTGTATCACATTATTCTGGAAGCCCAAGCATGTTTTCGCCGTGGTAGGGGCTGTATAGATAATATTTTCACCTTGGCATCTGTTTCGCACATTTACTTACAAAAAAATATAGACATATCTGTGCCATTGTGGTGGATTTTTCAAGAGCTTTGGGGCCATCCATAAATAATAATTTAAATTAAAAAAATATTTTTTTATTTACCGTTGATTTAATGAAGAAACTGACGATGTTATTCGCTTTTATTCGTGTAATGAATTGAGGATATTCGAAAATCAAACTTCGAAAATACTGTTCGAACTCCGATAATTCGTTTGTCACTTTTTTTGCGTCATACCATAATTTAATGACGTCAGTCTGAGAAATCTTGGCAGACTTATTAGGATACATGATTTTCTAAACTTTACACAGCTCTTAAAACAAATCGTTCCTTGAAGACATTTTTCCGTAATGTCAATGTGGAACAGATTTTGAAAACGCACAAAACAATGTATTCACAAGACAAGCACCTCTAGAGACATTTTTCAATGCTCATACTTTTACGCACTCTATCGGCGTTTTAGGGGGAAAAAATGCCATGCGCGCGGAATATTTAAAAAAGATGAAAGAAAAAAGAGATTTATGAAAATAGGAACACAAACATATGATTACGCAATCGCTCAAACAATACCCCCACCCCCATGGAATCATTCCTAATCATACACATGACCCCCTACCACCCCTATGATGATTACATAATACCTGGACGGCCCCTTTTCCGTTGACTAATCACTCTCACATCTGGCAAAAACTATTTGATATTGGGGTCAGCTCAAAAATAATTAGAATTTTAAAAAGTCTGTATGAGTGGAAAAAACTTGCGTTGAATTTAATGCTGATCATTTCTAAAACAAAAAACTTTCAAATCCGTTCACAATTGCGAGCTATAGACTATTTTGAATTGTAAATTCCTGAGCCAGTCCACTGTTTTTATTTTTATTTTCACTTTATTATTTTTATTACGTTTTATTTTTACTCCGGACTTTGTCTGAGCCTGTCGAGCACTTCGCGATTTGACCAAGCAGAGTCCGAAGTGAAAATGCTACTTCGGACTTTGCCTCACACCGCTCAGTCAATTTGCGGAAGGACAAAGGCTGACTATGGTGTAACGGCACATCGGACTTTGCCTGCAACATATGTACAGTAACATTTTCCACCATGATGCGCTACCCCAGCAATATCTACTATTTAAAGCTCCTTTCCTTTTTAAGCGCATTTTCGCTCAATTAAGAATTTGCTCCAGGTTCATCATTAAGTTGACCTCTAAAGCTGGAACAACTGTAATCGATCCTCAACAGATTTGCCAGTTATGTAATCTAAGAGAAAATGAAGTTCTCTTACACATCCTCGCCAAACGTCCAATCTACTCGCCCATTAGAAATCATTACTTGCGTAACATTGGTATTATAATCGAGAACAATCTTCATCTGCATATTTCAAAATTAGAGCTTCCGCTCTATTCGAATAGTACACTGCCTGAACTCAACCAGTATGACCTAGCAACCTATTGTAAATACGCTATTATAAATTTTCTTTTATTTTGATATTTATCTTAATTTATCGATTATTGTAATAGTGGTCTTCCATTGCCATAGAATCTTGTATTCTTAGAGGCAATAAATATACATGCATACATGCATATATATATATATATATATTCACTTAGTTGAAGCCGCCAAGAAAAAAAGTTCAGTAAATAAAGTGTTAGACTATAAATCATTTATAAAAATTGGTTGATCCATAAATTATGAAACTGGAAAACGCAGGGTCCCACTGAGAACTGCCATCTAAAAATGACAATGGCTCCCAGTAGAACTGCGGTAATTTATACTTATGGCCACGTCTCACAACCGAGAGCTGGGTGGTCACAGGACACGACGAAATCACAACGACAGGCCGGCGAAACCCTTGTGTGCCTTGAGGACATGAAGCCATTACTTACCAACTCCCAGTAAAACCGTGGTAAATCACACCTATGGCTAGACTTCTTAAAAAATCGGAGAAGAATCACAGGCGCTCCTTAAAGTCTCTAGAATGAAACTCAGTTTTCCAAATTTCAAAATATGAGATTGTTTACTAATTACAGACCGGTTTCCAGAAACATATCATCTTGGAAAGAAATAATTATAGGAAGTTGATTTATGGCTTAAAATGTGCAGTTTTGTAGCTTGATTGAAGAAAACTTAAAAAAAATTAGATCAATATTTCGCGAAATAATCCTTTACGCATATTTGGGGATTTAACCAGAGTAGCCACCATACAAAAAGTGTTAGAAAAAAGGATACATTTCACAACAACAGGGATCTCAGAAGGAAGGGGAAAGCGGGAGGGAAAAAGGCAGGGACGTCGGCATGCCCTACCTCCCAAGGTCCCTATTGTTGTGAAATGGATACTTTTCTTCTAACACTTTTTATACGGTGGCTACTATAATTAAATCCCGAAATATGCGTAAACGATTATTTCGCGAAATATTGATCAAATTTCACTTTTTTAAGTGTACTTCAATCACGTTACAAAACTGCACATTTTAGGCCATTAAACAACTGCCTATTATTATTTCTTTCCAAGATGATATGTTTGTGAAAAACGGTCTGTAATTAGTACACAGTTTCATATTTCGAAATTTGGAAAATTGCGTTGCATTTTTGACACCTTAAAGAGCGTTCATCAATTTGTTCGGATTTTTTAAGATGTCCAGCTCATTTTGGGAAGCCTCGAAAGTCGAGGCTTAAAAAAAGTGCCTCAAAAACGTTGTTTTACGGCAAGTTTTACATGAGCGCTATCGTAAAAGATTCTTTAGAACAACAATACACATATCGTTCAATTCAGAAGACTTTAAGCTTTTAAATGTACCTGGCCAGAATTTTCTGTGATTTTTTTTAATGAGTTGCGAGCGAACAAAGTGAGGGTCGCGTACTTTTGACGCCGACTTTAGGTATGTATTTGTCTCTCCAGTGTCAGGATGTCTAATTACGCTCATATCCACATGGTCAGGGACCCCAGGAACACCAGTAATTTGTCCTCACTTCAGATGAATCATGACACACTTGTCCAATCCCAGGTCCATACCAATCTCTACTGTGTACCCCTCGGCGATATTTAAAGCAATCTGAAGTTAATTTAAAGCAGAAGCATAGATCTTCAGGTCATCCATATAAAACATATGAGTGAGCTTATGCTCGCTATAATTTCTGTCGCCGCAGAGGTACCCAGGCCCCTCTGGAAGGTGACGCTATTCGTTGTTACATGATAATTTCCAGATGAAATAGTGAGTTTAATTTGCCAAAGGGTTATCAGTCTCTCGATGCATCTCAATATGTGTGGATAAACCTTCAAGCGCTGATGGGCTGCGTCTTCGCAGATGCATATGGGGCAAAATTCGTCAAGTGTACCCGCCTAAAAACTTGTTGTCTCCGATTTTCTTGAAAATCCGTGAAATTATTGTCCTCGTGAACCTCTTTTAATTCCTCTAAGAGAACGTCTCTAGTACGACGGGTTGTTAGCATACAGGGGCTCGAATTTTCAAGCTTTTACCGCGCACGCTGATACTCAATTAACCATAACTTCTAAAAAAGTTATCCAAATAAACTTTTCATGGAGGTTTTGGAAACGTTTTTTCATCAGCTTTACGCTAAATGTAATGGTTTTGGATAAAAAAAATTATTTAATCTTCATTTTTCAATTTTAAACATATTTTTAAGTTTTTCTCCAAGTGCGGCCGTTAATTTTTTGCCCAAAATTATTTTTAAAAGAAAGCTTGACTTTCTCCCTTTAAAATGAGCCACTGTCGAAAGTGGGGCGAAAGAAATTGGTGGAGATATTAAACACTTCTTGCGCGCGGCTTCTGCGTCGCAGTTCATCTAGGCGCGAGGATCACGGCGTACCGTCTATTGCGGACTTATTTAATTTGACTTATTATCATTTGTTCGTAAAACTGTTATTTTTGGCTTAAACGAAATTTAAAATTAAATTAAATTTACAATTCGGGGTGATTTTTTAGAGTGAGTTCTCTCGCCTCTCACATCGAAAATTGAGTCGTATAATTTGCTTATTACACTGTAGGTGAACTTCTCGTTCTTCTTTGCCTCACCGTTTTTTTCGGAAAAACATCACATAAAATTGATGATGAATATTTTCTCAACATGAGAGTTAACTCAGCAGAGAGAAAAAAAGAGTCGAATCTCCTCTTAAGTTCTTGAGTAGTGACGGCGTGATTTTCTTCGGGACTAAAGAATACTAAAGTTTCAAATAAATTTTTTCTCATCGATAGGTATACTGGGATACTTTTTTTGAAGAATTACAGAAAAAGTTATCAAACTGCACGGATCACGCTTGTGATTACCCTTAGAAAAAGGATTGTAATAACGGCGACCCAACCTAGTTCTTCTTGGCATAATTAAAAATTAAACAGAAGAAAAAGCTACATTGCAGCACTGAGTAACAATGTGAATGCAACCACGGAAGGTGGGGAAGTGTGCGAAATATAGTAACTTGTATCCGTATTGAAAATTAATAATCCTTGTTACTATTTTTTCAAGTATTCAAGTAATAATATTTCTATTTTTAATAATAAGGATTCTCAGGTTCTCTCGGTAGTCTGTTACACCTTTTATCAAGCCACGCTGTTCGTGCATCTCCCTCCACACAGGCCCAATTCTTCAAACAATGTTCTCATTTATGATAGCTGTAAAGATCTTATACAGCATATTAAGACAAGTTATTGGCCTTTAGTTCTCTGTGTTGGACAAGTCGCCTTTCTTCAGTAGGAGTACCGAGCAGAAGTAAACTTCTTTCACCAGAAGTTTTTGATACCATCTGGTCCTGCAGCGGAGATGTTTTTCGTGCCCCGTGGTGCTTCCTTCACCTCTTCGGTAGTGACTGCTGGATATTCCTCCTTAGATGTTATGAGGCTGTTGCAAAGCTCCTTGAAGCGGATGATGTTCTCAGTGTCTTTCTTTAATTCCAGTGTTTGGATCTTATAAACCTCTCTATAAAAATCGTCTACCTCGCAGGCCTCGGGTTTATTTTTTACAGGAACAAGGAGATCGCTAAAGAGGCGCGATTCGTCAGCGGGAAACTGTTGATTCTCCCTGACCCACCCCTCCCTCTCATGTATTCTTCTACTTGCGTCAGATAACACCCGTATTTTGTCGACAATGTGCTGCTTGATAGTCAGCAGCTTTGACTTGGTCAGTGTGTGATGGTAGATCCTCAGTTCGTGAGCGAACTTTCGGACCCTTTTCGTAAACGGTGTACCAGATGTTATGTAGTCAATAATGCACTGAACACGGGACGCATTCTGCCTTGCCCATCCAACCTTCCATGATAAGGAAGAAAGCGTCCATGACTGCTAATTAATTATTGCAACCATATTCAGCAGAAACACTTGGTACAGGAATCCTCTATCCAGAACCCCAGTACGACTCCCGGGGCTTTGTCATAGGCCGTCGATTTCATTCCGATGGAACTGAAACAGATTATCGGCATTGTTCGCCGACCCATTGTCGGGTGCTCTGCGCGTTCGATCGTTTTGTACCACATTTACAACTTTTGGTTGTTTTGGCGGTGTCGTTGTAGTTCCCACGAGCGGCTAGGGAAAGTATATAT
>CAKNWU010064907.1:0-11790 GCA_932072015.1 Andricus quercustozae
TCAAAAAACTTCAAACAAAAGTGATTCTTTATTTCTAAACATTAATTTTAAGAGAATATTTAAATTTAAGTTTAAATATTTTTTGATTGGAATATCAAAACGATTGCATTTTTCGTGGAGGATTAATATTTTTTTATTGAATATTTAACTAGTTGGCTGATAGTTGAACTACGTTGTTAAACATTCATTTGTTTGGATGAAGATTCATCGTTTTAGTTGAGAATTCATCTGTTTGGTTTGAAATGTAAATATTTTGTAAATTATGTAAATATTTGTTGTTACCAATTTGGTTGAAAATTCACATACTCGGGTTAAAGTTGAACTAGGTTGATAAAAAACATTTTTTTTAATTTTAGGTAAAATGTTAGCCTAGTATTTTTACCGCAACAAGAATTTCTTTCTTCTCTTTAACATTAATATTTCTTGAAATTATTATGGACTATTAAAAAAAAATAATTTCCTTCTTTTCATAGACCTTTCAGCGAAAAATCATTTGTTACAGTGCGATACCGTCACATTAGATTTTGATTTTATCGGCACAAAATAATTTTGTTGTATCAAGTATATCTGTTATTCCTACCAAATGCCGATTTTTAAAACATATGAAATTGTAACCTGCAAATTCTTGGCCGATTTACTGGGAATTGTTTCAATTTTTTTTAATTAAACCTTTTTTACCCGGATTTAGAAACACAATATCTCGATAGCGATTTTTTATTTAAATTGAAGATCGCTTTTTTATCGCAATCCGCAGCCAAGCCATCTTTGATGTATGGTCTGTTTAACTTCAAGATTGTCAACTTCCACATCTAGTTACTCCAAACTGGATAACTTTTTCCAATGAAAAGTTTTTGGCCTCAAATCAAGAACACTTCAGCTCAGGAGTGGACTTTTACATTAACTTTGAATGGTGATTTCGAGATTACAGAATGTTTTTTCGTATCCCTGAAAAATTCTGCTTTTGTTGGTTATCTAGTCCTGTGCTGCAACCCTTTAATTTTTATTTTGCCAGCGATTCAGCTGGCGAATGAACTTTCCATTTTTATTTTTGATATTTCATTGCTATTTTCTTTGCCTATAGCATGTTTATGTTTATATGATTCTCGAACTTCTTATATTTATCTTATCCTATTTTATTCCTACGTGAATAGTGACGCCATATTTCAAACTCATATTCCATGTATATCTATTCTCAGTCACACGAGAGGTACGGAAGAGTTTTTCTTATATGAATTCATGTACGAGACATGGCACTTCCTCTCGACTAGATTCTGCCCAGTTTTCTTCAACGAAAGAAGAAGAGGTAGGAACTTGTCCAACTTTTCTGACAATGTCTGCCTTGGAAAGAATCGGTTAGCTAACGGATGAAGTTCTGAAATATGAATCTGTAATGTTCCGCGCCATCCTTCAACAAAGGTGAAAAGAATATTTTTCAGTTTTAGGTCAAACATTCAGAAAATCGGACTTTAAAGTTGTAATTTTATCATTTTCCCGAGTACTAAATATTTCATGTCTTGAAGTCAACTTAATACAAGGGCAACGTTATCCCAAAAGGTTCTCAAGGCCTCCGAGGATCATCAGCAATACGCTTTACATTTTACACCATTTTTATATTAATTATCTTCCTGGTATTTATTTTTTATATATAAATAAGTTTGTTCAACTGCAATAATTATGTTCGTTGGATGTTGAATCAAAAAATGTTGCCTATTTTTTCCTACAGTATGACTGTTTTAATATTGCTATGGAAAATTCAATATTCCTGTAGTTTTTGAAACCGAAAGTTCAAAATTTTTATTTGCAAATCATTTATTACAAAATTACAAGTTTTATCGGTTGTAAAATTGTATCAGATATCAACTCTTAGGTCCCAACCGATCTACCTATTTCTGGAAATGGAAGCCCCTGCCGGTGGCGTCTATAGTTTATAGAGGTCAGAGTATAATGGACAATGAAATTTACTAACCAAAACTTTTCTAATTTGGTCCTGGCAAATATTGAAGCCTAATTCCTAATCCCTAAATGCCTGAACCATAAATTGATAATATAATGTTCCCAAGGATGACAGCTTTCTGCATCCATCTCGCAAATGCCTTGGCATATTTTTGGAATGCGGGTATAGCTTTAAGCTTATGAACCAGTGATAGTTTCACACCTCCGAGAGCACCGATCACAAGGATAATTACTTTAATCGAATATTTTTGGTACAGTTGTTGCAGGTCCTTTTTAAGGTCTTAATACCTCTCCGCCTTTTCCTTCTCCTTGCCAGTGATGTTATATTCGGACGGAGCCGAGAATTCGATCACGAATATAGTTCGTTTCTCGAAGTCTTGGAGAACAATGTCAAGCCTCAAGTGCTTATTTTTTTCTAAAAACTCGTTACTGCATCTGAAAGTACCTCTCTTACCCTTCAAACCCCTTTTTAAATTTTTAAGATATCTTTTTTTTGGAGTTATCGTTCAATGAAGTTGAGTACTTTGCCGATTTCGTGAATACTTTACCGTAAGAACATTGCCACGAGTACTTTGCCGTGATTACTTTACCGTTTTCGTGAACGATATCTCTAAGAGAAAAAAAGATATCTGAAAAATTCAAAAAGTAAGAGTGATACTTTCAGATGCCGTAACGAGTTTTTGCAACAGAAATTAATTCGCGATGTAATTTAACCCCGAACATAGCAAAGAACCGTGTTTTTGTACTTTTAGATTAGGATATCTCAAAGGCTGAGATGAAAAAGAAATTCTACGGTCGGATTCGGATTCAGTGCATCAAAAAACCTTCGGATAAGTATTGTCTCATTTCTGGGTTATTCATTTTTTGAAATTTTGTAGGCCTGTGTAATATTTCACAAAACAAAATTAGCCATTTTTTATTCTGATCAAATAAAACTTTGATTTATTAAATAGTGTTGTTGCATGATTAACAAGAATAGAATATTTTAATAATATATTATCTGCTCTTGAGATTGATAAATGAAAAGTGTGCTTTAAATACTTTGTCTGAGAAAGTTGAAAAATAAATCAATAATATAAGAATAATCAATACTATTTTAAACATAATTTTCATGTACGAAAATTATTTTTCATTGGGTTTTACTTAATCCAACCTTAATAAATAAATTTAATTATAATGTGCAGATGCGTTCAGTTAGTTTAGTAGCTTTTAAAAAACCAATTTACATAATACATTTAATTGCATCACATTCAGCGAAGCGTTTTCATATAGCAGTCTAATTAAACGACTACTCAATCTTAACTCGAGTGGGTTTCGGGAAATCCGAGTCAATCTAAATTTGCGTCACTTTCATAAAATTCGACTCTCGACTCACGCGCTGAGTCGGTTCGGAATTTTTGGTCTCCATCACAGCATTAGTCGGTTTGGAAATTTGACCTAATCTAAACTTGAATCACTTTCGTAAAATTCTTCTCATGGCACACGTGCTGATTGGTTTGGATTTTTTCGACTCGACTGCAGCTTGAGTCGGTCCGGAAAATTGGACTCATAACTCACGTGCTAGGTCGGTTTCGAAAAATTTAAATCAATCTAAGCTTGAGCCACTTCCGTAAAATTCGAATCATAACTCAAGCTCTGAGTTGATTTGATTTGTTTCGATTCAATCACAGCTTGAGTAGGTTCGGATAATTGAATTCAATCTAAACTGTGGAGTCAATTTCGTAAAATTCGACTAATGACTCAAGCGCTGATTCGATTTAGATTTTTTCAATTTGATCACAGCTTGAGTCGGTGTCGAAAAATTCAACTCAATCTAAGATTGAGTCACGTGCGTGAAATTCAACTCATGACTCACGCTTCTGAGTAGATTCAGATTTTTCATATTGATCACAGATTGAATCGGTGTTGAAGAATTCGACTCAATCTAAGCTTGAGTCACTTTCGTAAAATTTGACTCATAACTCAAGCGCTAAGTCCATTCGGATTTTTTCAATTCAATGACAGCTTGAGTCGTTTCGAAAAATTCTACTCACGACTCACACGCTGGGTCGGTTCAGATTTTTTCGATTCGATCACAGCTTGAGTAAGTTCAGAAAATTCGACTCGTAACTCACGCGCTAATTTGGTTTGAATTTTTTCGATTCAATCATAACTTGAGTCGGTTTGGAAAATTCGACTCATGAATTAGATTACGGTCGATTCAATTCGACTGCTGCAGATCACTGGTAAAAATGCTTTCCACGCTGTATAATTAGCAAGTGATTTATAAAAGCGGGTTCAAAAAGTTTCAAGAACCTTTTCGAAACGCGAGAGCTACCGATGCAGAGACTTTAGTTTGTTTTAGGAAAAAGATGGATGGAGAACGGTTTCCAAAACCGTATCTTGAAGAGGCGCCTTCTCTTTCAGCGAGTCCCAACTACGCTCTATTTAATAGCACCACAGTTGAGAACAAAAGAAAAACTTTCCTCCCTCACTTACGCTCACCTTTATCGGTTTTCCGTTCGTGCACAATAAGGCACGAAGAGAATTTGCAGGAAGTACAGTGTTAGTTTGTATCCTCATTCGAATTTCAAAATTCAGGTCCTGGAAAGAGGAGACCGTTCCCCAGCTCGTAAACCGATGTTTCACAAGCACGCGTCGCGTCGTGGCTAAAGTTTAATCAAACTTCTAAAAGACTTCTGTCGCTAGTGAAGCAAAGCCTGAGACGCCGAAACTCGGTATTGCGATTTGCAAATCCAGATAAAGTTCCATGCTCTTCTACTAGTATTATTCTTGTGCTACCTACGACTTTCCGGAAGTAGACTTATGTATGGTACATGCAGGCGCGGATCCGGAGAAGTGACCCGGGTGCTTTCCTTTAAATGGCTTTAGGTTAAAAAAAGGGGACATATTATTATATATTCGTGAAAATTTAGCATTTAGAATAAGCGGATTAGAATTCACCAACCGATCTGATAAAAGTCTTAGGGGAGCGACAGCGAATGCGTCGCGGCGGCCAATGTAGCGCGTTCGAGTTTCCGAATATTAACGCATGTTCTGCTTGTGGAGGTAGTTTCATTATATGTATATATGTTTTCAACGTTAAATTATCAAAAAATTGGGATAATTAAATTAATTGCCTGATTTTTATGACGAAAATTTAGTTTTCGTTCTTTCGCTTGTATTGTCAGAATAGCTAAAAACAAGTAAGAAATTACAGAAGTTTCGTGTAAACTTATACATTTTTTTGGAAATATACTTTTTTGAGTTTCTTGAATGCTTTACAGTTTAACATTTTGAGTAAAATTAATAAACTTTTATATAAAAAATCTTTATTAAGAACTATTCACATGCGACTAATATGGCGCAATTCGGGACTAAAATCGGCAGGTAACTTGGCGCACAAGTTTGTGGTTTGTTTTTCTTCTAGAATCTTAATTCTCAAAGTAATAATATTTGGTTTCTAATAGGCATAAATAAGTTTTATACTAATAATTATCCTGTACTTTAGAGTTATTTTAGAATAATTGTTTTTTGAAAACTTTTGACCAGTTTTCAGGCTAGGTTTGTTTTGACAGAATAAATATTTAGAAGGTTTAGAGTAATGATATTATTTGAATGTGGAATCATTATAACTGGTTTGGAAAAGAATAACATTTTCTTATTGTTAATATAATTTTGATTTATTGTTTATAAAACGTCTGTGAGCTTATCTTAAAATAAAAAATTGGTAGCACTCATAACCTTTATTGTTCTAGATGGGACTTTATAAACGAAAGACTGAAAATGGTCAATGGATAGTTTCCTCATTGATAATTATTTAAATATATCCTTCATTATGTTATTTTTTATATTGGTGAGTCATTCTGTACTGTTAACAAAAATTTTTTTCTTGATATTTCAAAAGACGTAGCCGCCAAATTATTGCGAGATATTCTGCACTGTTAAAAAAAAACAATTTTTCTTGAAATTTCAGCAGACATAATCCCTCAAATATGTTAATAATATTAAACGTATATACAGTTATCTTATTTTTATTAAATTTTACTCATTTTTCTTCATAATTTGTTTTTTATTCAATAATTATGAATTGAAATCGAAACGCGCCACATTACCACACAAGGTAGGACAACTTGGCGCAGATGCACTTTTTGGAAAACGCATTAACTGTTTTAATGAACTTCAATTAAATTATGTCCATGCATAGAGCATTGGTAGGATATTGGCCTAAAAAAATATATTTTATTACAATATTTTACTTTATATTTGAATTTTAATCGTGCATTTTCCTTTATGTGCGCCGCATTCGCCGCCGCTCCCCTACAACATTTTTTCAAATAGATAAAAAGATTTGAAACATTTCCAGGGATTTAATAGGATTTCAACAGCTTTTAAGGAAATTCGAAGAATTTTCAAGGATTTTAATTTTGTTAAGGAATGTTCAAAACTTTTAAACGTTTCAAGGAATTTAAGAAGATTTTGAAGATTTTACGCCAGCGCAAATGGTTGCACAAGAATTAATTAAGGGATTTAATATTATTTCAAAGACTTCAAGATCTTTTTAGAGATTAAATCAACATTTATGGGATTGCAGAGAATTTCCTAAACTTCTTAAGGGCATGTACCAGACTGTCACGTGACCTATTCTTTTAAACGAACTTACTCATAAACTAATAAGTCGAATAAATTTTCCATACCAGACAGACATAAAGGCAAGAAAGACGAAAGTGTGCATGGTATAGAAAATCCATTCGACTTATTAGTTTATGAGTATGTTCGTTTAAAAGAATAAATCACAGGACAGTCTGGTATATGCCCTTAAGGATTTTGGAAGATTTCATAGGATTTAAAAGGTTTTAGGGCATTCTTTATGATTTTAAGGGACTTCAAAGAACATGTTAAAGATTTCATAGGATTTTTATGGTATGATTTTAAGTAATTTTTAACGGATTTCAATAGATATACCAAAATTCTAAACATTTTATAATATTTCTATGAATTGCAAAAAATTTCATAAAAATTAAGGGATTTCGTAGAATTTTAAAGACTTGGGGATAATTTCAAAGATTTACAAATATTTTAAAGGATTTTTAGTATTTTAATATATTTCCTAGAATTAAAAAGAATTTGTTCACAAGAATTAAGGTATTTCAAAGAATTTCAAAAATCGAACAATATTTTCAAATATTTTTAACAGATTTCAGCAATTTAAAGAGATTTAAAGGATTTCAAAGGATTTTAAGGCTTTTAGAATATTTTAAAAGATTCCCAGGTATTTTCAAGTGCTTAAAAAAATATCAAGGTATTTTGAAAGCTTCAAAGGATCTTAAACATTTTAGGGTATTTCCAAGAATCTCAAGGAATTTTTAACGAATTCAAAAAAATTGTATGCAGTTTTAAATAATTTCCTAGAATTTCGTAAGATTTTAAAGGATTTTATAGGACCTAAAAGGAGGGGATATTTGAAGATATTTAGGATATACTTGGAATATTTCAACAGATTTCAACGGGTTTTTGAAAATTTTTAACGGATTAATTCATATTTCCGAAGATTTCGATGATTTGAAGGGATTTTAAAAACTCTCAAGGCATTTTAATCAATTTTCCAGGTTTTATCGAATTTGATTGAATTTCATTGGAATGGATTTCAACTAACTATAAAGATTTGAAGTGATTTTATAATGTTTTAAGGGGTATCAAAAAGAATTTCATTAGATATAAGGAATTTACTTAATATTAAAAGAGTCAACAATCATTGAACATGATATTATCCACACAAAACCTACCGATGCTTGTTTTTACATAATGTAATTTGAAAATTGGAAACCTCCAAAACTGATTAAGTTCAAATTTAATGCCCATAAAAATATAATGATTGTCAAAAAGCATTAAGAACTGTACATTTTAAATTAGTTTAATCTGGTTAACAAAACTAACATAAAAAAATAAACATATAAAAATAGTAACGTTCCTGATTTGGTATCATATCATGTAGTATCAAATGACATTCAATGCAAATGGATAAATTTTATTATTGAAAAATTAGGATTTCTTATCCTATTAAGACGTAAATAAGTCATCCGAACCTCCCCTCCCATACTTTCCCTCCTCTACTCTCCCTACGTTCCCCTCCCGACACTTGAAACTTCGCTTTCCTTCCCTTCAACAACTCCTTCCTCATCTACTTCCCCCTACACATTACGCCTCTCTTTCTTTACTCCCTTATTTCCCCTCACTTCCTCAAGTTGCACTCCCTTCACTTCCCCTGCTTACCATCTTCTCATTCCCCACCACTTCTCCTTCGCCTATCCTTATTTCCCCTCAAGATCCCTACTTCCCCTCCCATAACTTTCCCTTACTTCCCCAATCCTGGTCTCCTTACTTATCTTCCTTCATTTCCCATCACTTTTCTGCCCTGATTTTCCCTATTTCCTCTCCCCTCATTTCCACTATTTCCCCTCCCCTTTTGAGTTGTGGGATGTGGTCTGTTGACTATGGCCTGTGAGTTGTGAGTTAGGAGTTCCCCTCACTTCCTTTTCTTGGAAAAAAGTACAATAGACGGGCCGACGAGCAACCGACCGAAACTATAAGGGTTTCTGCCCGGGGGGTACAAAACCCTAAAAATGAGATTTCCGTACAAAAAAAATTCAGGACATTTTCACTGCCAAAATTTAAGAATATTAAATATTTTCAACCTTTGAAGTTAAATTATTCTAAAAACGTTCAAAATTATATGGGTTTTTAATGGAAGCTTTAAAAATAATGAATTAAGCTTAATTGAATCCTTACAAATTGAAAAATTCGAAACTTTGTTTAAAATTTAAGTATTACTAAATTATGATCGTAAAAACAAGTCGTTAAAATTTAATAATTTTCAAATTATGCATCGAGCTTTTTAAAATTCATCATTCTCATCTAAAATGTAGAAGTAATAACCTGCAATTCAATTATAAAGCATTTCCATCGATGCGGAACAATTTTATGTCACTTTAAGTCAAAGATGATTTCAAATTGACTTTACTATAATAAACTGTCAGGACACAAAAAGGCGAACAATTTATCTTCATGCCTTTTTTTAATAAAAAAAAGGTTACCAGAGTTATAGCATTTACAACATTTCAAAAACCAAACGAAAATATACATTTTAAGCCAAACGACGCACGATATGAAAAAATGTCGAAGAAAGAAAAACGTTGCATTTTGAACACCCTACAAGATCATCGCAACACCTTTTTGAATTTTTTTGAAAAATCGAAAATTCAAATTTTGACCGCACAAGAAATAATGAAAAATCAACAATTCCATTTTGCGGGTCTAACTATGCAAGATTCGAGAAAAGCGAATCAACAAAAATTGTGCACCCAAAAACGATCAACAAATTTGTTATTAATCACTTTTTTATAGGACGCGTAGTTTTTGTTTCATTCTTAAAAAACATTAAAAATATAAAATTTTGGACGAAGCTTCGAAAAAAATAAGAAAACAAAAGTTGTTCACCTAAAAAAGAGACACAAATTTGTTATAATTATTTTTTGATAGGATGCGCCGTTTTTGTTTTATTCGTAAAAAACAACATTGACAAAATATATATATATAATTTTTAGACAAACGATACATGCTACGGAAAAAATGAATAGACTAAAGTTGCTCTTCCAAAAAAGAGTAAAAACTTATTCAAATTTGTCATCAATAATTTTTTGGTAGTACGCGTAGTTTTCGTTTTAATCGTAAAAAACAACATTAACCCTAATCAGTCACACTTCAGCAGAATCATATAATACTCACACTGGGTCTTAAAAATCTAAGAAAATTGCTAGCTATTATTTAAGGATTGCAAAAGATGGTCTTTTAGTTTTTGTAACCAAAATTAATTGTTTAAATATTTAAACAAAATCAGTGGAGATAAGGTAACGAGATCCTCTATGAGGAACTCGAAATTGTTTTTGGGTGAATTTCACCCTGTGACTGATTGTGGTTAAAAATAACGAAATTAAGTTTTTTTTTAAACTACACAAGGTACGAAAAAAAATTGAAAGACAAAAGTTGTTCACTCAAAAAGGATCTACCAATTTGTTATTAATAATTTTTATATAGGTCGAGTATATTTTCTTTTAATCGTGATAAATTGGATTAAAAATAAAATAAAAATTAGGTTTTTGGAAAAATGAAACTAACTACAATAACATTTTATTTAACAAAATTTGCCGTCTAAATTATATCTACAAATTTTCTTAGAAGTACCTTACGCTAAGATTCGTATTTATAATTTAAATCGTAAAAAAATAATATTGAAAATAAACAAATCAAGTGTATGGGAAAACGACACAAGATGCAATAAAATGTTTAATAATGCATATTGTCAATTGTAATAATATAAATTTATTGAGATGATATATTTTTCAGGCTACCTGAGAATTAAAATTAGTGAAAAATAAGGAACAAATATTAAAGTAATCATGAAAAATAAAATTTGTACTTTATTTTGCAATATCTGAATAAGCAATCCCAGGCCGAGATACAAAAATATATGTAATATACATTTGATATAATAGTGTTGAACAGAAAATAGAAAAGTTCGCATTTTGGACGAAATCAAGTTCGAAGCTCGAGATGCGTGATGAGAATACTATATGTTCGTTGAAGCCGAAAGAGCTTTAACAAAAGAGAATTCGCAATCACCAAATTACAGTTGTCGATGCTTTGACCTTTAATTTTAAAAGGCCTGTGCACAAATGTGGGTCCATTTTCCATTGAAGAAGAAAAATGTGAAGGTAAGTCAGAAAATCTGGGGAAAAGGGCAATGGCCGGTTTTGCCACCCTGTATATCCACCCCTAGATACATGACTACATGTCCGTACACAAAATGAAAAAGAAGGGGAAGATTTGCATTACCAAATGTAAATGTGAATGTGGTCTACAGTAATCCGAGAAGAAAATCTCTGGCAGACGCTTTATAAAGATTGTACGTCTAGCTCAGCTTTTGATTGCCCAACTTTCGTTTAAGAGAACACACAATGGCAAAAATTTACTGGGATGACGGAAACCTGGACTTCTAACTTTTAACGGGGCAAAGTTCCACGGAAAGTTTCATACGTATCTCTCAAATTGAATCCGATTTCTGCCTGATACAGTTTTGTTCAAGTCAGTTCCATTATGTGTTGACAAATATTTTTTAAAATATGGATTTTAAAATATTATTTTGTTAAATTTTGTATGGAGGTTTTGTTTTACCAATTGAATAATAAGTAAATTATTGTTGTTACATTTTTTCAATCTAGGGATTTTACCTTCTTTAACTTCCCAACTCCCCTCCTGTATCCTACTTCACCTCTCCTCCCATCAGTCCCCTCCCTTCCCTGATATCCCCTCCCTTACTTACACATTCTGTTCCCCTCACTTATCATACTTCTCCCTCCTCTACTTCCACTCTCCTCACTTCCCCTAATATCCCTTCCCAAACTTCCTTTTACTACTTCTCATCTACGTACCCAACTTCCACTACTTTCCATCCCTTCACTTCCTCTACTTCCTCTCTCTTCATCACCCGGGAAAAAATACGGCGGACGGACATCCGAACGAAACTATAAGGATTTAGTTAACCCTTGTGTTGCCACCCAAAAAAATTCACAGCATCTGCCACCCGGGTACCTGGGTACCCCGCCCACGAAATTGTTGTTAAAAGTTAATTGTAACTTGAAATAACTATGCGTATTCAATCAATATATAATTATTCATATTTTAGGAAGGTATTTCTACCTGAATAGCACAATTTAATTATTCATTAATTATTTGAAAGCGTCGAAAAACCAGGAAGTCATGCGTCGACTGCAATAAGCCCGTTGGTGCAATTGCAGAATA
>CAKNWU010065325.1:0-10415 GCA_932072015.1 Andricus quercustozae
CACCTTTTATCAAAATGTTTTCTTAGATTTTATTTCTTAGCTCAAAACACTCTAAAAACAGGGGATATAAGGTGATTTTTCACGAAAATAGGAAAATATTAGAGGAATAAATTATTTAAAAAAAATTAATGCATAGGTACCATATTGAATTCAATATGAAACGCTTAAGATTTCAAATGGAAGTATATTGCATTTTTAATAAGATAATTGAATTTTAAACAGAAAAAATATTAATTTTCTGCCAGCAGAGATATATTTTCAACGAAAGAGTTTAGTTTTCAAGTTGAAAAGTTATAGAAGACAGTTAACTTTTAAACCCGAAAAGATGAATTTTCAAGCAAGAAAGGTGACTGTTCAACCTACAAAGAGAATCACAGAAATAATTTAAGTTCCCCACTACTTTTTGCTAATTTTTTATGAACTACACAATTTTTCGAATGTGAGATGCCTAAATGTGACTTACCGCAGTGCGGCTTACCGGGGTTTGGGATGAGACAAAAAGAAAAATTTGCGAAAAAAATAGTTTAATTTTCAAAAAATAATTAAATATTGAAAGCAATAGTTAAATTAAAACAAAAAAATAATCATCAACAACATTTAAACAAAGCAAATTAATTTTCAATAAAACAGTTAAATTTGTGACAAAAATTATAAATCTTTCAAAATAAATAAATTTTTAACAAATAATTTCAACGAATTAGTTGAATTTTTAACCAAAATAGGTCCAATTTCTACCAAAGAAAATTAATTTTCAAACGGAACAGCCAGATTTTCAACAAAAGAGTTGAATTTTCAGCCAGGAAAGTCAAGAGAGAAAAAAAATGTCAACTAAATTTTTGAGTTTTCAAATCATAAAGTTGAATTCTCTAGAAAACAGTTGAATTTTACATTTTAACTCTTTCAGGGGCACATTTTTCTGTTAAACTAATTCTTGCTGTTAATGGTAACTTAGGGGTTTTCGGGGTCGCTAATCACGATTCTGGCATCAGAATTGCAAAATTCAAAATGACGGATCCAATGTAGCAACTATATGAGTCTAATGTTGAATTTTTCGAACAATTTGCACGAAACACGCTTTGTGGGGGTTTTTGGAGTCGTGGATTGCAAATTTGATCCGCCTTCTTGAATTTTGCAATTCAGATATCAGATTTTTAATCAGCGACCTCAAAAACCCGCATACACGAGCTTTCATAGCAACTGCAAAAAATTGCGAATTTGCACTAATATAACCGCTATATTGAATTTTGCAATTTTGACATTACATTCTTAATCAGTGGCCCGAAAAACATTTTTTTTTTACGATTCAATAATCGATCACAAATACGGTACATTACACTCGTCAAAAATCTTAATTTTCTATGAATTCAAAAAATGAAACAAAAAAAACTTGCCTGCCGAAAATTCTGCAAAAAATATATGTTACAGTTCTACGTGTTATCTAACCGGAAAAAATTAGTCCCAGCTAGAGGACTAGTACTTTATAAACAGCCGATTTTATTCGAAAAAATTGATTTTTTTTCGATTTCAATTATTTATAACAAATTGTTAATTAACAATTTTACACAGTTTTTCATGAGAATTAATTTACATGAACCCTTAAGAGTCTAAAATCAAATACTTGTGCACTAAACAAGGTGAAATGTATCAGAAATGCTTGAAAAACTGCGAAAAAACAAGTGGGACGTATACGTCCCACTGTCCCTGAAAGGGTTAACCCGAAAATATGACCCTATAAAAGACGAATGTTCCACAAAACAGTAGAATCTTTTAGCCAAAAAGACAAAAGCAGTTCAATTTTCAACCTAACAATATAAATTTTTAACGAAAAAGTTAATTTTTTATCAAATAGTTTAATTTTAGACTAAAAACTATCAATTTGTAACAAAAAATGTAATAGTTCAATTTGCAGTTGAAAAACTTGATTTGCAACAACAAAAAAACGAATTTTCAAACAAAATACATGAACTTTTAACCAAAGATTTGGTTCTTCAACTAATAAAATGAATTTTTAACCAAGTTTTTTAACTTCTAAACAAGCATTTAAATTTTCAAACAAGGAGATTAATTTTCTACCAGAAAAGGCGATTTTACAACAAAATACATAAGTTTCTAACCAAATTGTTGAATTTTTATTAAAAATAAATACATTTTCGACCAATAATGGAGCAGTTAAATTTTCAGTTAAAAAAAGGAATTTTAAACAAAAAACGATGAATATATAACCAAAAAAAGCAAACGAGTTTTCAACAAAATAAATAAATGTGCAATCAAATAGTAACATTTTTGACTACAAGAGATGAAATCTGAAACAAAAACATAATAGTGTACTTTTCAATAAAAAAGAAGGAACTTTCAGAAAAAAGCTGGATTTTCTTATTAGGTTCTATTAAATTAGTTCACATTTAAGCGAAAAAATCGAGTAAAGAGGGGAATAGAGGAAAGAGTGTGCTTTCTATATTTAAATTCTTTACTTGTGAAATAAAAACACTAAAGTTGGGGCTAAAAGACGAGGCACCTCTCTTCTTTTTATTGCAACTCGTTCAAAAAAAATCTGAATTGCATGTGTGTGGCACAGCGGGACAAGTGGTAGACAAAAATAAATTTTTGGATGACAATAGTAACTCCAAAAGCAAGTCGACTTTCCTGAATATATGTGGCAACAGAGTTGCTATTGTCATCAAAAGGAAACTTTTTCTACCACTTGTCCCGCTGTGCCACCCACATCCCAAGACTGATTAAAGTCAGAAGTATTCAAAATTATATTTCTTGCGTAACCATGATTTGATCATAAATTTAATTATTATTGTGCAGCACTCGCATCACAAAATTGTACATTTGGAGCAATTAAAGGGTTCCCTATCTTCGTTCATTCTCAAGATAAAGTATTTGTAAGTAAATCCCCGTAAAAAGTAAATTGTTGAGTATTTCAGAATTTGGAAAATGTATTGCATTAAAGAATGTTGAAAGATTATCTGTGAATTTTTCCGGATTTTTCCTAACGTCGACCACTTTCTGGGAACAGGTAAAAGGCAACGCTTAAAAAAGGAAGCCGAAAAACCCTGTTTTTTTATGTTTTGCCCTCTAACGATTGACAAACATTTTTTAGATTAAAAGTGATCATTTCATTCAATTCGAAAGACTTCAAGCTTTCAGATTCTTTTTATTAAACAATTCAAAGATTTTTTTGAGCGAGTTGCAAACAAAAGAAGTGAAGGGCCTCGACTTTTGGCCCCGACTTTAATTTTCATTTTTTCAAGCATTTTGAACGGCCCCTAATAGAAATAATATTAATATACAATAATAATTTTTAACAAGAAATATAATTAAATTATTTCTCGTAAAAATTATTAAAGTTCTTTAATATTATTCTACTTACTCACTAAGAAATCTTGGTATGTAAGTAAATGACATTTATTGATTCGATAAACGTGATTCATTTCAACTGAGATTTATACGCTTATAAATGGAGACAGAGGTCACGAGAACTTTTATTCCACCTGTGAGAAAAATATGCAACTGGGGCCCATTATCTTAAGATTTTTTGTTGGCGTAAAATATTTTCCTTTTACTGTTATTATTTGCCTATTTTACCTTGTGACATACAAACTACACACTATAACCTGATACTCGGCCATTCACGGGAGCAATATGGACTATCTCGTGCTGCTATTCGGCACGTGCAGGAAGGTGCGGAATCACGTGCTGCACGTGAGTCCTTCCAACTCAGAGGAATAAAATTATTATATATTTCTTGCTCCACCTCATCGAACACCTATCCGCTAATAGATGCAGATCAGACGCAAACCCGCATTTCAAAATTTCCGTTCACGTGAGGACCATTCTTTTTATTATCGGTAAACCCTTAGTGACCACTAGTTTACTTTTTTTTATTTAAATTTAAATCGGTTGAATTTAATTTATATCAAATTTATACCCTCAGGAGATCTGAATCTACTTCAGAGGAAATTAAGTCATCAAAGTGAAAGTAACTTGAAATGTAACCAAGACAATTATCGATGGATTCAAAATTTAAAAAAATAATAACAAAAAGTTCGTCTTCTTTGGGCGAATGAAGGGTCTATTAGCAGTGCTGCAAATTTAGAACAAAAGACATCTTCACTAACTAAGAATATTTTTCCAATCTTAAACTCATGCCATTAGGTGAAAAATGAACATTTCCAATTAATAAATCGATTAAACTCTTCTTTTGATCTATTGTGTAATTCGATTGAACTATATTGAACATTTTCCGTTCCTAATTAATCTAGTTTTAAAAATTATTGTGGAATTAAAGATCGTGGTCTAGCATATTGATTAATCTCTTTTTCCATATAAGAAGAAGTACCACAACGAACAAATGAAATAATTCTTGGGTGTGAAATTCGCACGCGATATACATTCGAATTGATCGTCGGCGGTAGTTAACGAGACCCAATTAATGCTGTTTGTGTAATGTCTGATAGCTCAATAAAGGACGTCCGTTCTCGGTGTCATTGACCGAAGCCGACATCTCGCCTAGACTCAGCATAAACTTGTCACGTATGCTGTGAGAGTGTTCTTTTTCTTACAGAATGGATTAAATTTATGAAGAGATAATCGATTCGATGTCCACACATGGATTATTAACCTTCAGCGTACCAATTACAGATAGATGTTTATTTCTCATTATTGTGTTCCTATTTCTACCAATCAATGAGAACTTGGCACGGATCATGCAGGGCCTTGGTTCACACTACCAGTGGGATAAAAACTTTTATACCTAGTCACCTCATGTTCGCATAATTCCAATGCTATTCATAACATGCAAAACATGTACAATGTGCAAAAAATTCCTATCATGGTCTACATGCATAACATTCATACATACCTAACATTCACAACATGCACAAAATGTAAAACACGCACAACATGCAAAATACAACATTCATAACATGCACAATATGCACATCATTTAGAAGAAGCAAAATATGCACATATGTAGAACATTCACAATGTGCAGCAGTCAGTACCAACGTGCATTTGATATTTTTTAATTGGGTCTGAATTCACTTTTGTATGCAGAACAATAAAACTAGAGCGTGAAGTTTTAAAAGATTTGCTTGTACAATGGGACGTTCATTTAATTATTGCATGCATAACCATAAATTAATGCAAAGGTCCGTAACACTTTTGGTATATCATCACGTTTTGAAGACTTTTATACCATGGAAATTATTGAGATTACCATCACGATAAGGAAGTGTTCTACTTTCGCAAGGAGCAGACAGGACTGAAATTACCCCTAGAGTTCAGACCTGCAGACACAACAAGAAAGACAGAGAAGGCGATACAAGGGTGTGGAGTAATTGTTTAGAATGAAGACAGTGAACGTCCCGATGAGGAAGTAAAGACCGAGGAAAAGTCGAGTGAGAATGAAAGATAGAAAAGAAACTAATCACGGCTTTTGAGAAATAATGAACGCTTGCAAAAGAAAATCGAATCCATTAAACTTTCCATTAAAGTACTTTGTCCCTTATAAGAAGTATCATATTTCCTCTATCTTGTTGACTCAATGCGCAATCATGTTCTGACTGCTCTGAATAATTAACGATCGAAATGAAAGTGCGAAATACAAAACTAATGTAGGAAGTGATTAAGAGTTACTTGTTCTACAAGGTTATGATCAGTGCGTTAATACAAATAGATGGGATTAGTTACACAATTGCAAATAATAATTTTTCAAGTCAGCAAAATACCTTTAAGCAATCTGTTAGTTGTAATTAATTAATAAAAATTATTTTAATTGCTTCCAAAGGTGAAACCTGAATCCTGTATATCAAACGATTCAAGTGTAATATTTTCTTTTTTTCAGACATGCTGAGAATAAATGGGCTAAAAATCTCGGAAAACACGAAAGGTGCAGTGAATTCTCACATTGCCGGTTGCGTTGTGCAAGGCTCAGCCATGAACTTTAAGTCAATGCGAGTGAATGACTTAGAGTTTAGAATATCCGGAGATCTTTGCAGAGGAAACAATTATTGGCTTTTCCCCTTATTAAACTCTTGCATATAACCATTACATTACTAATTATTAACTTCAGATTAATCTATACGAGTGTTTATAAATCACAAGTTTTATCATAAAAATGATCTCTTCAATCAAAAATTCAAAACCACAACGCGATTATTAATTTCAACATTCATGAAACATTATACTCAAATCTTTAATTTTATAATTAGATTTTGATAGTCCTCTCACTTGACAAATTATTGCATAAAGTGTAAGGAATAGAAAAATTTGATTTTTATGACAGAAAATTTAACATAATCACAGCGACAAGTTTTTTTAAGGGTTATAAAGGTGTTCCAAGCCTAATACTATAAGAATTCAAAAATAAAGTCTGTAATACATTTTCGAATTCCAATTGAAAGCACAGACACTCACCTGGCATGAGACGTTCCTGTGGATATCCTGACACTTGTGTTCCAAGGACTGAAATGACCGCGAATAACTGAATTATTAAAATCTTCATTTTGCACTCCTATTCTTTATTATCTCGATAAGTCCAAAAAAAATTTAAACTGAACGCCCGACCGTCAAAACCCGGGAAAATTCACGAACGCGAAACTTCGAAATTTCACGCGAAATTGTCCGAAGGAAAAATAATTTTTATTAAGATTCGGCCACAAAACTATTCACGAAGGGTGAATGTAACTATGAACAAATATGGACAGAGTTCTTTACGCTGTCAGACTGTACAGCAGTCTGGAGGGCTGCCAGATGCTTTCACTGGTTTTATACGCGAGCAGGAAAGCGCCTCTTCCGAAGTAGAAGGGGATTTGTATACACTCTGTATAAGATTATGGAGTTCCCAAGGAAGATCCTGGATGGAATTATCCTTTGATACTGAATGATAGTTTTAAAGAATTATTTTTTTTAATTGGCAAATTTTAGGTCAATTTTATTCCTTTGCAAGATAATTCCTTTTAAATAGGTAAACAATATCCTTTATGGGCATTGTACTTATATGGGAATAACTGATTAACTTGGATAATGATCAATTAATTTGATTTTAATATCTCGAACATAAATATTTCTTTTAAATTAGATTCCGCCAAACTATAGCCGGTTCCAATTACACTTTTCTAAATTATATTAGATTACTATCACATAGGATAGTTAGAAGTAGCACAATAAAAGCTACAATGTAAAGCTTTAACACATTACAAGCAATATTTTTATATTATGGATTCAAATAATTTAATAAAACATATAAACAATACATTTTATACATCAGCAAACCCAGAATAATAATACTTTTTAAGTCTTGAAAGTATCCTTAGAACTTAAAAAATTTTTAATACCAGAGAATCAATGAATTATTACAAACTTATTGGATTTAAATATTCAACATTGTTAAGAGGCTAATTAATAAATGTATTAAGTTTATAAGAAATCTTTATTTAAAGGAATTAAAATTCTAAGATCTTTAAATTTAAAGGAACATTATCAATGTAAAGCCTTTAAATTTAAAAATGGAAGCATGTAATAATTTTAAGCAATTAAATTTTTTTTAATACCTATTAATTTGAAATGTTCCGAATTGAAAGACCTTCTAATGCTTGAATAATTAAAGTATTTCTTTTTGAAAGCATCCAAACTTGAATAATTTTAATAAATTTGATCAACTATTATTGCAATTCAGTACAATTGCCTCCATCCGAGTATTACCGAGACAAGCGCTGCTTAACTTCGTTGATCAACCTTTAAAAATGTCATGCCCAAGCGGACATTCTTACAATATTTGGAATCTTCCGATATCTTATGAATTATTTTGTTTTATATCATGTGTAAAAATTTGTAATTGTCTGCAAATGCCTAAAGTACTTAATACATCTTTTATAACAATATTAATATTAATGTAATAAAATTGGTCAATCATTTAAATCTAAGCTTCTGAAATCTTTTGGAATATATGAATGTCTATCAAAATCTTCTGAGATCTTTATGTAAAAAACATTTGTCTTCTGAGAAATTCTCTTGAATTTGTATGTAATTTTTTTAAAGTGTGAAATTTTCTGTACTATCGTCCCACTTTAAAGCATCTGATTAACATCTATAATTTTTTTTAATACGGAGTTTAACCTTTTTTCCTTATATCGCAAGATCAAGAGTCAAATTTCTTGGAGAATATTTCAAAAATCTTAAAATTTCCATTATTTTGTAAATTATTAATGACATGCAACCCGATTATTTAAATATTTGCTAGAACTTCGAATTAAGATTTAATCTGAGAGACAACTCAGAAATTTCTTACTAATCTTCTTACTTCGGTAAGAAATCCTTCTAAATATTTATAATTTCGCGTAAACCGGAAGAAAATCTTGATAGTCACTTCGATTTCTCCTTAGAGTTTTTCTCAATTTGAATCATTAATACACGTTCGACTAAAGGTAATCATGTTTGACAAGCACAAATGCTTCTCGTAAACGAAGCTTAAAGAAGTAAAAATGTTTACTGTTCTTAACGGAACTATCGGGGAATAGTCCTTGATCGATGCATTGGACTAGTCGTGAATTATGGGTAACCAGAAGAGTTCATGGACAGATACGTTAGTTTGTTAGCGAAACTGCTTTACTTTCGCAATTTCACTTTGTTGTCTATCGATAAGCCCCACAAGAAAGTCGACTTTGTCTATAACTACTGAATAACTGATCTTCGTTGGTTATACGTACACTTCATCCGAAAGAAAAATAATCTTAGAGAAATCTTTCATTATTACATAAGCACTTCCGTAATTCACGAAGCGACTAAAGTAGAAATTATACTTTGCAAAAAAATCTTGAAACTCTGAAGATGACGCGATGAATGTGTGGCTCTGGCTCAAGTGGATATCATCTACTAAGGTAGGCAGTAGAAAACTAGGAACATGTACACTTGAACAGTTGTACACCGATTAAGTGTCCGATGAAGCTTTGAATAAAGCGATAAGGATCGAATAAACATTCTTGAGTCAATATCTTTTGAGCACGTCAAGATATCAATACGTGTTTGATTGATATGATGCTGTAACTAAAATCTTTTTTCATCTCAGTTATACAAGTCACTTCCATAATTCATATTCGTAACCCAACTTTTCGTTAGATCAATATTGGTTTAGTTTTAAAATTTACTATTACAGTCTTCTATGAGATAATAATCGTATTCACTATTGACACGGAAAAAAATTACATTTCGCATTTTCGATTTGTGAGATTGAGATTTATAGTGTACAAAGTTTGAATATGGGTTTATTTTACTCACTGAGTGAAACAGAAATATCATAAACAATGATGAAAATAATTTTTTAATAAAATTTTCATATATATGTTATAAAATATACCTTGATACATAGAATAATGTTTAAAAGAAAAGAATTAAAATACTTTTCTTTCTCATCTTTAAAAAATGTAAAATTTATCTTAACTTCTTTTAAAACTTATTGCTAGGGCCGTGACTACTGAGTGGATCGAAAAAAATTGTTTTAGAAATCGTGAACAATACCATGCCGTAAGGTAGTGCATTGGAACCCCCATGAACTGTACTAAATGTGAAATCAACCGATTTAAATCTAAAACACACTCGATTAACATTTTGTCCGAAATGCGCACTTTTTTGTATTATGTTCAACTCTACTATATGTATTATTAAATATACAAATTTAATTTGTATCGCATCTTATCACATCTTATCAAATCATAATTTATAACACATTTATAGATCTTTTTGGGTGAATAACTTTTGTCTGTTTATTTTTTTCGTATTTTGTGTCATTTTTACAAAAAATTGAATTTTACATTTTTAATCTTATTTTTTACGATTTAAATAAAAACTACACGTTGCATCAAAAAATGATTGAGAACAAATTGTTAGATCTTTATTAAATGAACAATTCTTCTTCAATAATTTTTTTCATATCATGCATAGTTTTACCGAAAATTATAATTTTTTATTTTTAATGTTTATGTTTTTGAGATGAATAATTTTTTTAAACGCTTTTTTATATCTCGCATAGTTTTCCTGGAAACTGACTTTTTTTTATCTCTTAAAAATCATTTTCTGTGCATAAAACCAGAACCCTTGGTCAGAAAGGGCTGGGGAACGAACTTGTTCTTTCTTTTTATGGTTTAAAAACGTTTGCCAATGCTCAATCTAATCTGATTAGCTTTCCGTAAGTTATCGTGCCTACAGACTACAGACAGATACTTTCGTAAAAATCGTTTTTTCTGGCTCAGGGGGTCTCAAAACGTGGAGATTTGATAAAAAACCGACGATATCAAATTTTGCATGAAACTAATACCTTCTCATGAGGATAAGAATGTAAAAAAATGCAGAGTTTTCAAGTTTTTTGAATTTTAATTTTTTTACATTTTGAGGATATACAGGGTGTTTTTTTT
>CAKNWU010065533.1:0-10147 GCA_932072015.1 Andricus quercustozae
TTTTGATAAAAATGCAAATCATTAAATTTTCAGTTGAAACAATTAATTTAAAAATAATTAAAAAATCAATTTAAACAAAAAAATGAATTTCCAAACAAAAAGATAAAGTGTCAATCGAAAAGATAAAATTTTTATCAAAAAAGATTAATTTTTAACAAAATACATGAATTTTCGACCAAATATTCGAATTTTTAATGTAATTTTCAACCAAGGAAATGAATTGTCAACCAAAAAGATGAATTCATCATTAAGAAGACTAATATTCTTATACCATTTCTTATTTCAAACTAAAAATATTTGAATTTAAACAAAAAGGACGAATTTTCAATAAAGTAGTTAAATAATCAACCAAACGATATTACTTTTCAACCAAACATTTGTGTTCATTAATCAAAAAGCATGCAATTTCCACAACATTCCCTGACTTGCCCTGGTCAGTTTTAAATTCCCTGACTTTATCTAACTTTCTGGAATTCCCTTACCGGTAGAAACCCTGAGTTTCGAGATGCTTTGTGACACCCTTTTCATTCATAATAAGCATTTCTGAAAAACTAAATACTTGGCGTCTTCGAAAATGAAGATCATACATAAATTTCGAATCCTAGTACGAAGAAGTGTATGAATGAATTAATGAAAAATGTGGAACCTTAAAATTAAAAAAAAACTTTAAATAATTCAAAATTAGAATTTCAAAAAATAGAACTTTTAAATGCAAAATAAATAGGATTTTTGCATTAAAAAGAATATACATTACTTATCGTAAAATCCAGTATAAGAATAAATCATGAAGAAGGATTTTGAAATAAAAATGTATCTTTTAAAAATATAATTTGAAATAATGTATTAATTAAATCCAAGGGTTATTTTTGGTGTATAATAAAACACTTAAAGCAAACTGACGAGCAGGGTTGAATTCTTAAAAATCCTGGAAGAACTTTGCTTCCGTTTAAGATCGTAAGGCACACATGGTTGGTTTTTATGAAAAAGGCAGCACAGCTAATAGGATTAGGATCCGTTATTAAACATTACGTGGCATTTGTATGCGACGTATATTACAATATTAGAAAGAAAATCGCTTGCTTCTTCAACAATGCATCTCGAAAGTACCAGTTGGCTTTGTACGCAGCGCCCTAGGGACTGTGAATAAGAGCTTCTTTGTGGCAGGGAATTCGGAGGAAATTTATGCAAAGCTAGAGTCGTCCCGTATTTCGTCAGCTTTCTGTATTCCTAGGCATTCGCAAATATTTCACTTTGTTCCTTCTGCGTTTCTTCTGCAGATACCTTTATACTCAAACTTGCAGCGGGTTATGCACTCCCTTTGGGAACTGCACAAATAAGCAGCTCCTTTTTTTGTCAGGAGCTGCATGTTGCATTATCATGACAATCTTACCGCAAATATCAAAATTTCTCAACAAGAATATCAGATTCAGCGTCGAGAAACCAGGACAGCTGGTCGCATTTTTTCAAACGGAATTTAATTTGCAGTTTGCAAAATTCAGAAATTTTTTATTTACCTTGATTGTTTTCAAAGAAAATAGAAAGTTTGAAGTATGCTACAGTGGAACAAATTATGAAATCAAATTGATTAAGTTTCTACTTTATAAGCGGATATAATATACAAAACTTATTCTGAATGTGCACATTTCTTGTTATAAAATGTAAATTGAAGTCCGTGATCGATAACATAGTTCCAGCTGATAAGGATTAACCAAAAAATTAATTTAATTTGTAGACTTCCTTTATTTCACAAATTCAGTTGAATTACTTTATATCGCTTCATAATTAATTGAGCCACTTACAATTTTATATGTTAAAATAATGAATTTCATATAATTTTGGCTTTGTGTCAAGCGAATATAACATCGGAAATCTGCTTATTCAAATTTGTTGAAATAATTTTTGTGAAAATATGAATTCTTAATTTCCTTGAAAGCAAAGAAATATTCAGTCACGTATTACTCCATATACTTTACAAGTGATAATGTGCAACAGTCGCCTAGTTCTTGACACCTTCGTTTCCAAATCAGGAATTTACTGAATACAGCCTTCAGTTTTCATCAGATTTACCATTTTTCTTTCAAATTGAAGGCATTTAAATTTCTAAAAGATATGTGAAGCGCAGTTTTTAAATTTACCTTTTTTATATTTATTTTGCATTTTTTTTCTCTTTAGGATACAAAAATCGACTGAGTTGAAATTATTTGAATGGGAACATTTAAAAATGACAATTCACGCGAATTGCAGTCAGACTAAATTTACCAGCTGTACCATATTTCATAAAAAAATCAACATTTTGTTTCAATAAGAAATGTATATCAAGGAATATTAACTGACATTTAAATTATTTAAATTTCTTAGTAATAATTTTTTTAAAGGCCGTGGCTACTTGTACCAGAATTTCGATACAAATATCTGTTTTTTCAGTACAAATAAGGGGAGCTGAAAAAGGGGCTATTTCTACAGGAATTTCGGTACGTTTAGGTAGATTTTTTTGGTACGCGTAGATATGTCCTTTTTTTATTTTATTGTGACATATGGGAAACACAGCCGTAAATGTTCTTCCAATTCCAAGAGCTAAAAAATAATTTAACAATATTTGCCGGAGTTGGTAGTGGCTATGTTGGCCGATTGAAATGATTAACATTATGAGACCGATTACAATTTTCACAATATGATAGACGGCAATGCGCGTGAACAACGGAATGGTCCAATAAACGACAAATTAATTTTTGACTACAATTGCTATAGTTGATCTGTAGTGCAGCAGTGAATTGTGGAAATGTAAAAAGTATTATTCTTATAACAATTATTAAACAAAATTCACAAATCCGCCATTTTCTACAAATCTGACCCCTTTTTTCAGTTTGATTGCTTCATATATGCTTCTAGCACTTGTACATCCACATAAATATTTGTCAGAATATGATAACTATTATTTTTATAAACAAATTAGGTAAAATAAAGGAAAATTCTGGCATTTTTACGTAGAATGTATGGTTTGTTTACGCAATTCTGCTTTAAAATACTTTACCGAATAAACCTAACTAGAGAACATTGATCTCTGGCACCCTGAAGGTTTTTAGTTTCCTACTGTCAAGAATGAAATATATTCGAATTCAGCTTCCAAATTTAAAAGAATGAAATAAAGAAAAGGAAAAACGAAAAGCAAGACGGTCAGACTTTAGAATGATGGCCGAAGAGTTGGAAGAGATTAGGTACGACATTTCCTGGCTGGTTCAGTAGCCTTACGGCATAAATATAGTACTTTAATTATCGGAAGTGGCGCTAGAAGTTGCAGTTTCTTCTAAGGATGAAAATCCCTCTGTGAGCTCCCGCAGGACCTCTATTTTTCCTTGCCAACCAGACACTGGGACGACGCTTAGCTCATGTTAGTCAAGTAGGATTACCAGGACGTCACCTGAATCTTGTAATGTTTTGTTACGGGCGGAGAACCGCATCTTGGCTTCCTGAAGGCGAACCTGGGACCCTTCTAGTTCCCCTCATCCACTTCAAGCCGGAAGAGCGACGGTTCGCTAACAAGAACCTCCAAAGATCTTCCAAGGAAGATCGAGAATGATTTATCACCGCAACTAGGATTCTTCCGGTTCCCACTTGCGTTTCTTATTCCATTTCCCCCTCCCTTACAATCCTTCATCAAGATGCTTTTTCTACACCCTTTAGTATGTTTGGGAACCATTCAAACATTGACTCAAAAACTCGCTTTAGATCAGATGTCTAGAAAAAAGCATGCGAAAAAATTCTCTTCCATTATTTATTTTGATTGCTTTTCTGTTCTAATTGATTTTTGATAAATCGTTACATAATTTACTCAGATTTCAGGCAAGAATGGAGCCGCCGTTAAACTGCGTTAACAATCTTGGACTATTTTTGACACTTCCGACCCCCGAAAAGTAGCTTAGCTGAAAATTCTCTCAAAACAGAGGAAATAGGGTGGTTTTACATGAAAATTAAGGAATAAATTCTTTTGAATAATATTAATGTAAATACTATATTCAATTCAACATTGGACACTTGAAATTCGTAAGGTTTCAAGTCGAAGTATATAAGTATATTTAATAAAACAGTTGCATTTTCAACCAAAACAGATTTTTTATTAAAAGAGATAAACTTTCATTCCAAAAAGACAAATTTTCAATACCAAAAAATTAATTTTTAACCGAACAGTTGAATTAATGCCCAAATAGTTGAACTTTAAAGCAAAATAGACCAATTTGGAACAAAATAAATTACCTTTTAATCTTATAGTTACATTTTGAAACCGAAAGGTCGAATTTTCAAAGATAGAAGATTAAAATTCAACTAAAAATAATGGAGTTTTCAACAAAAAAGTTCATTTTCAACCAAGGAAGATGAAGTTTTCAACATAAATGATGAACTTTCTACTAAAAAACAAATTTTCAACCAGCCAAGTCAAGCCTAAAAGGCGAATTTTTAACTGCAAATTTAAAACCGTGACCAAAAAGATGAATTTTCAACAAACAAGCTTAATTTTCTACCCTAAAAAATTCTTTTTCAACAAAGAAATTTAATGTAAAGTTAATTTTCTACCAGCCAGTTTAATTTTTAACCAACTAGTTGATTTTTCATAAAAAAATCAATTATCAAAACATTTAATAGTTGATATTTCAACAAAGACGAATTATCAATAAAAGACATGAATTTTTGAACGAAATAGTTGAATTTCCATCTAGAAAAGATCAATTTTGTATTAAAAATATACATTTTTAACCGAAAAAGGAATAGTTACATGTTTAGTAAAAAAAAGAATCTATTGGCAAAAAAAACTTTTTAACAAAATAGTTGCATTTCGAAAAAAGTAATTAAGTTTTGAACAAAATAGTGGAATTTTCAACAAAAAGAGATGAATTCTGAATCAAAAATATAATAGTAGATTTTTAAACAAGTAATAGTTGGATTTTTTTATTGGGTTCTATTAAATTAGTTTGCATCTAAGCATAACAATGAAAAAAGGGTAATTTTCTTAAAAACAGAGAAAAAGGAATTCTCTAAATAACGGGAAAGAGGAAAATACCGGAAAGAGTGTGAAGTCTGAAATATGTAAGTTATGTTCAAACTGATTCAGGAGTTAATTAACTTTACCTTTGAAGTTTCATCTTTGACAAAATTCGCAAACATTGCTAAAATTGATCATCAGGGAAAGCACTAAACGTTATCAAAGTTCGTAAAATTACTTCTGCGGACCATCCCCCCTTCCACTGTGAAAGTTTGACTTTTGAGAGTTGGCAGCACTGCACCACGTCAATTTAGCAGTCATAATAAAATAAGATTTTAGTAGATTCAATGAAATAATCATAGTAAAAACTTAAAACCCATAAATGTGATCAAATATTAAAAAATGTGAAAAGATTTTATACTTTTAAATGACAAAAAACCTCACATATTTCTTTACTTTCAAGATTCGACTGTCATGTACACACCCGTCAAGCCAGTACGTTTTATACGAATGAGAGTATATTTTTGCCGCAGTAAATTTAGCACACTTATAGTCAGAAAATTTACAAATTTATGTGTTAAAAAAACTATTTTTGCTACTTAAATAAAAGAATCACAGCAACACTTTACTTTAAAACTTAGAGGTTATGTCTCGCATGATTTACTCTGGTGTTACTGAATTGATTAGTGAAAAGTCCTGAATCACTGATTAATCAGTGAAATGTGCAACTAATATTTCAATCAGTGAATTTTTCACTGATTCATATTTAGAGAGTCCTAAAATTTTTAACGCAGTTTATGAACGGACCCAAACTTGTAATCAAGGATATCAGTTACTTTTTATAGTTCAGATTTTATATTTATCATGAAAATGTGAAATTATGAGCCTTGAAATGTTATATTTTAACTGTGGCATATCTTCATAACATGTTCAGAGTAGAAAAGGTTAGAGGTCTAGTCAGCTCTGGTGAATGGGGAAATGCAGATCCATTTTTCAGTTTACAATTTACTGAGGTTGCAGGTGAAGAGAATTTCCACTATTTCTTTGCTAAATCTATTGCCAAATATTAGGTGTACAAGATAAAAATGTACATTAATCTTCCTGTTGGATGAAAATCGAAATTCCTCGCAAGAGAATCGTAAAGATTTTGGAAGGTTCTTTGAATTTCGAAATTTGTTTGATGAATCTAAATAATTATGATTTAGAATATAAATTAAATAAATGTGCTGCTCTAAAAGCGTCAACAACTTTTCTCAATAAATCAAAGCTAGAGTCTCGAACGAGTAACGATTTTCAATAGTTACTACAGCGAGTAGCTTAATGTGTGTCAGTGGCGAGGGGAAAACTCGGTGAGTGGACAACGCAGTATTGTCGACCCGGGCGCCTGGAGGGGTGAGAAACTTTGTCTATGGAAACTAGGTGGAGGTTATCATTTGACAGAGATTCAGATATCATGAGAAATATGTATATTGAAAAAGAGGATGAATAGTGAAATAAGAAGGCAAATTTTCATCAGTTAATGTGTCAACGTAAATTTTGAAGCACTTTAAAAGTATTCTTCTACAGGGTGTCTAATAAACAGGGAAACCAGGAAATAGCCGGGAAATAAAATAAAACCGGGAAACCCATTGAATTAACCATAGGAATAAAAATGTCAATTTTTGAAGGTTTCAGGGTAATAAAAAAAGTTTTTGTACGATTTATGGGCATATGTTAAATGATTTGCTATTTTAAAAAATTAACTTTAAGAGAATATTTCAAACCATTTCAAAAGATTTCCAAAATTGTCAACATAGAATCCGAAACTATTTCATTTTTAATTAAAAATTGATTTTTTTAGTTAAAAATTCATGTATTTAGTTGAAAATTCGTGCTTTTATTATTCCTGCAAATATTGAGCTCCACGTGAGTTTCTGTATAACTCTACTTGTGATGTAATATGCTATTAATACAAAGTAAATTTCACATTAACTCTGTTATAAACACAGGTAACTATGATTAAACTGTCATAATAAAAGATTAAAAATAGTTTTTTTTTTTTTTTGTAATTACTCTTCAATAATTAATCATCAATTAATCTCCATTGTATCAAATACATTAAAAATTATATGCAAAAAACTATTAAATAATTAGAATATCAAAAGTAATTAACCAAAGATATGTTTATAAAAAATTAAGACATCGAAATTGTATTATATTTCCTATATTATATTTAATTTTTTTTGTAAATAATTAACTGAAGAGGGCCACCATCATGTGCCGAAATGTCTGAAGTAAATTTAATCTAATAAATAAACACTACACATTCTAAAAATATCATTTTGCCTAATTATTCTATGATATCACAATTCATAAAATTACACACAGAAAAACTGTATTTTAAATGTATTTTATTCGTGCGTCTAGTAAGAGATTTGATATTTACCACCGGATTGGAAATTTACAACGAGGAAAAAGTGGGGAAATAACGGGGAATTTGGTGCGCGAAAATTAGTAGACGCCCTATACTAATCGTATCATTTATTGCTGCTATTTTATTGATTTTTACATTAGCTAATAAAATTAATCTGGATTTCATTTTTACGTTCCAACAAATTTGACTGAAGAAATGCGCTTGCACAAAAGATTTTTACTTCCATGAAATAACAAGGACTATATACTAAACCAGTTCAGGTTAGATGATTGAGAATGCGAAAAGACAAAATATATTTTAAAAGTGTTGGTACAAGAATCAATTAAATAAAGAGCGTTAGTCGGATGTTCTTCTGGATAACAAAAAATAATAGAGAACCAATTTGCGCAATGCGTGTCGGTATGCTATTGGTAATTATAGAAGGCGAGCAGCAGGGACACTGTTTACATGCACGCTGGGCGAACGTTTCATTTTCTCGGGATTAAGTAACCGCCATAGTCGTTACGTACATGTGCGGTTGCTATTAACGGTTTAATTAGCGTAAGTTTTCATTTGCAGGATTACGAGACCCGGGATACGCAAAAGAGTACCACCGTATTTCACGCGGATGCCGCTTATTATTGCATTTCTACGGATTAAGTAAGCCTGTAACAATTAGCCGTTTAGCACCATTATAAGATCTCCCTATAATAAGTTGGCACCATAAAATAGAACCTATTAGTTATGCAATTGTTCATTGGTTTTCAATTAATGCTTGGGAATATTTAAAATAAAAACATAATTAAAATACTAGTTGAAAAATACTTCTAATGGGAAGTTCTTAAACCAGTAAAATAACATTAAACCCACTCCATAAAAAATTTTTCAAACATTTTATTTCAAATTTTTGAGTCTCAAACATTTTCAATTGTATCATATCATATCATAGCATATCATTTTGATTTGTAAACCCTTGCATGCACTTATTTCTAATTACATGCAAACGTTTATTATCTAAACCAAAACCTTATCTCCATGCGAATTTTATTTGCATACCAACATAATATTTTAACAGACTTCACAGCCAAAATTCTTGCAAAATAAAGGAAATAGGGTCATTTTTCACTAAAATAGGGGAATAAATTCTTTTAAATAAAATGAATGTATAGGTAACCAGATTAAATTCTATATGAAACGCTTAAGATTTTGATTCGAAATATATTGCATTTTCAACGAAAGAGTTGAATTTTCAAGCTAAAGGTATTGGTTTTATGTGAAAGTTGAGTTTCGTGGATTTCATCAAATCTCCATGATTTCGGATTTACTGATTGAGAAAAAATGGATTTTACTTCGGTATCTGTCGTTGTCGTCGTTATAGTCTGTCAACACGGTAACTTTTAAAGAAATTATGCGATTGGATTGCCCTTTCGCACATTATTTTAAGGCCTGAAAAGTAACTAAACCAAAGTGCCTAAACGATTTTTTTCTCCTTGGATTCAAAATAATCGTGAGAAATACCAGAATTTAAATCAGAAAAAACCGGGAGGTGCAACCCGTTTTGGATTGAAGTTCCTTCTTTTATGGAAGTGACAAAAATAAACTTCAGTAAAAAAAATTCGTGACAGATTCCCAGAAGTTATTTGAATTTTCAAGCTAACAAGTCAAATGTTTTAGAAAAGAGTTAACTTTTGAACCCGAAAATATCCATTTTCAACGATGAAAATATGACTTGACAAGCGAAAGTTGCATTTTTTCAATCAAAAAAGCTTGTAACCTAATAGTTAATTTTTCAAGCAAAACCGACGAATTTTTAACCAAATTGTTTAATTTTCAACCTGCTGAGACGAATTTGTAACCAGATGATCGAATTACCAAACAAAAAAGAATTAATATCGATTTTAAAAAATTGAATTTTTTATCAAATAATCGAATCTTCAAGCCAAAAAGACGAATTTTCAATAAAGCCGTTGAATTTTCGAACATAAAAGATGATTTTTTAACAAAATTTGTTATAATATAGTTGAATTTACGACACACAAAAAGGAATTTTTAACTAATAGTTAAATTTCCAAAACAAAATTAATTTTCAACCAGAAAAATTGATTTTCAACAAAACAGTTACATATTCAACGAAATACTTGTACTTTTAATCGAAATATATGAGCTTTCAACAAAAAAGTTGAATTTTCAAACAAATTATCGAATTTTCAAATAACAAACATTGCACTTCACCTAAAAACAGTAGAATTGTTAACAATACAGTTAAATTTTAAAGCCAAAAAGACGAACCTTTTAGACGACAGTTGAATTTTCTATCCAAAAGGATGAATTTTCTATCTAAAAAGACGAATATTCTATGCAAAAAGTTGGATTGTCAACAAAATAATTAAACTTTCAAACAAAGAGAAGAATTTAAAAAAAAGTAATATTTAATATTTCAACTAAAACATATTTTTATTCAAAATCAAAACCAGTTAAATTCAAAGAAAGAAGACGAATTTTTAACAAAAGAGTTGAATTTTCTACCAGAACAAATTTTTTAGTCAACAGAGAAAAAAATGTCAACCAAGTTGCTAAATTTTGAAGCCAAAAAGAAGAATTTTCTACATATCAGTTGAATTTTTAACCCAAAAATATGAATTTTTAACAAACAAGTTTATTTTCAAACAAACATTTAAATTTTCTACCAAAATCGCTAAATTTGTAAACCCAATCGATGAATTTTAAACACTGCCGTTGATTTTTCAACCAAATAGAGTTCTTTTCTAAAAATATTGTTG
>CAKNWU010066076.1:0-11599 GCA_932072015.1 Andricus quercustozae
CGTACCGCGATTTTCTTACATTTTCTTATTGGACATTTTTTTCATTATAATATAGGCAAATATTATTTTTATGTTGTGTTATTATTCGATTATATTTACTGTTAAATTATTCCTATAAATAACATATATTAAATTATTAATACATTATTTGCCTTCTACGTGGTCGCCGGAGCGAGCAGCTCCAAAAATCATAACCTCACTCTCATTGCATTCTTGTTCGACTTATTGCATTAAGCGGAACTTTTTGCCCCAAAATCGTCTCTGCTCTTGCAGTCACCTTTCCTCTCCCATCGTGGAGAAGAATAATTGTCAAACACATTCCAAATTACATCAAGAAATAAAAACACACCACTTCAAAAGATCTGGCGAAGCACTGAACAGCTGTACTTGACATAACCTCTTTAACTTTAACTGACACATACGTGCCTGGTTCCGAAGAAAATGTTCAATAGTGCCCTAAATCAAGTTTTCGGCAAAAAGCGTTTACATAAACACAACAAAAAACACTATTTCTGCATACAAAAACGTCAAAAACCTCCAAATTGATACTTTAGGCTTCAGGCAATAAGAATAAGATTTTAGGAATTTTCTGGTCCGGGCCCCACTAGATACAGTTAGATTCGCCATACCTATACGAAGCATGGAATTCTTCACTAGAACCTGATAGGGCCCCCATCAGTTTTTTCTAGACCAGATATTCTGATGGGGGCCCCTTCAGAACCCAACTTCAAATAGGGAAAGATGGGGAAATTTCTGCACGGGAGGTGTGAAGTCTCTGTGTCCACCAAACCGTTTTCAAAATTCTATCATTGTTTACTCCACCTCTATTTGCAGCTGATGTAGCAGCGGTAGAGTTTTTTCTAAATATGTCCTCAACACTGAAGCAGGACACATCCGAGTATCTTCGGGCAAAAGGGGATAACGAGAGTAGGATTTGGCTTATTAATACCCGAAGTTTTAATTCGCTTGGGAATTTTTACCTCCATTCCACCCTCAACGCTCTAAATGTTTCGAAAATCTATCGATGTCAACGTTTGAATACGATGACCTGTTACTAAGGCTAACAAAATTGATCATTTAAACGAGGGCTTATCTAAGCTGAATTCCCCATTAGGTCCCCACTATCCAATATAATCTAAAACCACTTTTGGGTCCTAGGTTGTATCACACTTTGGCCTCGACGGTCTCAGTTTTGATACACCCTTGAAGAACCTTTTAACTCGAGTGTCTTTTGCTAGTTCTTTGCCATGAATGAGGACAATCGCTGATCGAAAACTATTCAAAGATCCATACGTCATTTTATTATCGTATTCTTGAGCAAGAGAATTCAAAATTTCTGCAATTGACCCGTGAAATGGATTGATCTTCTCTGTGTGACAAAATTCTACCACTATTTTTTTAAAAGGGCGTTATTATCGGTGATTGCATGATACTCATACATAATAATAATGTACGATAAGGATTATATAAAATTATAATCTGTTTTCACGCTTGTTGGCCCCTGTTTGACCTCCACACTCAACAAATAACAGAACGTGGTGCCCTCGTGTTTCAGGTCAAAAACAAATGATAACTATTGCTATAAACTGTATAATACATACGGAATTAAGTGTTCCACTTATCTGAACAGATTTTGTACGACTTCAAGAGCCACGATGACGTACTTTTGAAAAAATTTTAACTTCCGACCAAAAAAAATTTGGCATTGTCTTCTCAGAGACAATGAAACAATTATCTCTACATGAGATAAATATATCGAGCAAGAAACAGGGTGCAGTACGAATCACGAGATATAGAGGGTACCAGGTTTTACCCGGTTTAAATAATTATAATGTTTTGATACTTTGTGAGTGAAAATGACAGTTAGGTCCGCTTCTCAAGGCTTAAAATATAAAAATTCATTATCAGTATTCTTTACAATATAATTAACTAAACAAATAATAATTCCCGGAATGAAATTCTTTTTCAAATTTCAAAAGATTTCGAAGGAATTGAAATATTTTTAATTTTAAAAGATTCCTAGGACTTTTCAGTAAATTTAAATATATTTAGGGGATTTTTAAAGATTTGAAATATTTTAAGGTATTTTAAAAGATTAAAAATGTTTTTTAACTGATTTCATTAAACCTAAGGGATTTCAGATGATTTTAAAAATCTTAGGGTATTTTTAAAGTGTCCGATCAATTTCAGAGTAATTTTAGCGTATTTAAAAATATTTGAAAGTTTATTTTTGGATATTTTAAAAGATTCCAAGTGCCAAATATATTGGAACTGCGTATTCTCGACTACTTTTTCTGTCGCACACTGGAAGCCTGACATAGTTTTCCCTGACTTCGAGAAACGAACAACGTTCGTTATCGAATTTTCGGCACCAGTCAACCAAAAAATCACAGTCAAGGAGAATAAAAAGAAAGAGAGATATAAAAACCTTCTAAGGGAGCTACGACGGCTAAGCCCAGAATATTCTGTTGAGCTAGTCGTTCTGACAATCGGTGCTCTTCACTGTGATCGTCTGAAGTCTTTAGGTTTGCCTTGACTGAAGAAAAATTCTGAGTAGGCCATTCTATTATTTTTGAACAGTAGAATCCGAAAATGAAGGTCCCAAACTCGTAGCTGCTCCTCCTTCCAAGATATAGTCGAAAAATGTGATTTTTTATTAAAACTGGTGCATTAAAATGGGAAAATAAAGTACACTATGTAATTCTGTCACAAATAGTAAACATTTGCATTACAATTGTATAATTGAGTGTTTTATAAATGAAACGAGGAGAGTTCTACAACAGAATTTTTCAGTGTTTGTGGTTAAGAGGAATCACTGATCAAATTTATTTTTCTCCCAAAATCGTACAAATTCTCTGTGTGCCGATTCTCCAGCTTGTTCTGATCATAGTCCTAAATCCTTCTGAATGTTCGAAAAATGTCAAGCAATCTTTAAGATGCTCAAATAAAACATGTAGTTCCAATGTTATCGAGGTATCTGTTGCCATTACTGCCTTTGCTAATTCTTAAAGCAAATTTTCTAGGTGATTAATATTGTCAATTGTTCTTGTAGAAAAGCAGAAATCAACTATTTTGTCTATCGCCTTAAATGCACTTACGTAAGGTATCAAAACAAACTGACCTAGATCTTTATAAATATTAGGATCCAGTAATTCATCGGGTTCTTTCAGCAATTTTCTGCAAGAATTTCCCTAAATATTTCACCATGATAATTTTTTAATACTGCTTGCAGTTTCATAGGCCAGTGTAGTGCTCTTTCTCGAACAAGTAACGGTACTATAGACCGTCCCAAAAAATGGTGATTGAAAAACCCTTGTAGAATATGCAACTCGGGTATGATGTATTTTTCTAGTACACATATATTCTCTTTCTCTACAAACAGTAGCTCATTTATTGTACTGTGACAATCTTCTGAAAATTTAGTTTTATGACCTAAAGAAAAATACTTCTGATCATCTTTTTTCAAATCTCCATATGTTTTCAATTCATAAGGTTTGTCTCTTTCAGTGTCATAAATTGCTTCTTTATTGTCTCTCATGTCTGATAAACTAATAAAACAGTAAGGACACAGGAATGTCGCTTTCACTGTATTTTGACCATTTAGCATGAATAAAACTCTGAAATATGACGTACATTTAAATGAAATATTATTAATTATTTTTATCAAATCAAAAAGAATTTTGATATTTGCATATGATTCTTTTATCTCTGGCCCAATACAAACTATTATTAATTTTGTTACACTAGTCCAGTTATTTGTGGTGTTTGTTTCGTTATAAACTACTTTTTTTCTTTTTTCCAATGAAGGATATGTTGATACATCAGCTATCACATACATGCAAATGTTAAAATAAGCCTTGCCCACCATCAGCCATAATTTTAATACGGTAATTGCCGGTAATATTTCGCTTTTCTACTACACGATTTAATAATTCTTCAGTATTTGCAAAAACAGCAGGAAACCTCTTTTTATCATTATTGTGTACGGTCTCAAATTCTAAAATCTCGGCGGTCGTCTTTAGATCATTTCGTGTCCTCAAAGTGCACAAGAATTTTGCCAGATCGTCGTCTTGAGTCCATTCGGAGACTGTAGCCACCCATCTCATGGTGGTAAAATACCGCGGTTGTTCTTATGACAACATTTGAACTATATAAGATAGGCAAACTGTATTGATTGCGTTTGTTTTTATTACTCGTCTAATTAATATTTTAATTTAGCCATTTTTATTTCTTCTTACAGATACAGGATATTCAGCAGTTTATCCTGATCATGAACATCTTTTGCCTCAGTTGCCGGCTGTTCCTCCTCCTCCTCCACCTCCCAAGAGGATCTTTCAAAAAGTGAAGCATAATTTGCCTCGCCCTGAGACTGGTATTCAATGGAGTCAAGGAGCAAATGATTATGGTGGACCTTCAATTTTGTTATTAGTACACGGTTACATCGTTGCAACAGTTGACAGTAATAATGTTATTTGTAAAATATTTCGTGGGCAAAGTCGCAGGCACGGGACGCTGTACAAAATAAATTTCTATAGCCCCTGGAATGCTCAGCCAATTCGAATACCAACTGAACGAAATAAATATCATTTTGGCAAACAGCTTATACCCGCGTATCTTTTACAATCAGGGTAAACAAGCTTTCTTATGGAATTGAAATCGTATGAGAGTCATCATATCTATACTTTACAACTATACTATATAACTATATACTACCATACAATATACTATATACTACTGTTCTATATAACCTTAAGAGTTTAAAGATTTTATGAACCCGCTTTTTCGTTATACCCAGGAACAATATTAAAAACATATTTTGCTCACGAATTCACTTGAAACACAAACTTTTAAAATTTTCTGTCGAGCTGTCATTTATAATACATTATGTTTTATCCCGTTGCCAGAGTATGCTGAACAACAAATGAGTGCCATTCTATGTCCTATCATTCAGCCATACTCAATTATAATTATAGTATAATTTATACTTTATTTCACGTTCGCTATACTCGAACTACACTTGCGCTATACTTTATAATACTATTTCAATATGCTTCAAGTATGGGATTGTTTCATTTAACACTGTAAAAAATTTCGGGAATTTTGCCCACTTTCTAGTAAGGAAAAATCCACATTTTCGTTGAGGAAATCATTTTCCCCAAGATTTGGGGCGATTTTCCTAAAAGTTCTTATAATTAATTAAAAAATTGGGAAAAATTCCTCAAAATTTAGGAAATTAGATAATAATAAAATTTTTGGGGAAATTTCCCAAAACTTGAGGTAATTTAAACAAAAGTATGGCAATATTCCCTACAATTTGGGAAATTGAATGATTCCTTCTGCATGTAGGAAATTTTTCAAAAAAATAATGTTTGATTTTCCACGTAGATTAGGTAAATTTTCTAAAAATTCTTGAAGTATTAGCGTATCTTCAGGAAGATATTTCGGTCCAAAATATTTAATAAACTGGCACAATATTTTGAATAATTTTACACATTTTTTGGAGAAAACATTTATTAATGTTATAGTCATTTTAAAGACTTCTTTCCGTCTTTCTCATAGAACATTAAAGACAATTGTAGATTTTTTAATAGTACAAAAAAAGTGTTTGATTAATCAGTTCAGAGTAGTATACTCGTTGTACACTATGCACTACGGTGCAGTTCCTTGTAGAGTTCTGAGTCGGTTATATTACTTTGAGAATGGCAACGAGAATGAGAATATTAGCGAGTATATATCCGGCGGATAAATTCTTTGAGAATTTATGAGAACGATCCAAAGTCAACATACCATCAAATTTCAATTCAATTTTTGATAAATTGGAGGTGAATTCAAATTTAGATGGTTTACAACACAAAAGTTTAATATTTTAGTATTAAAAATTCTTCTATGTATTTTTTTTTATTTATAAATATATTTATATGAGTAAATAACTTATATGTAACTATGTAAATAACGTAAAGAATATCAATATTGTTAAAAATCATAGATTCTTAATTCTCTTAAATTCTTTTAAATTCTCCTAAGGTCTGTCATATTCTCCGTTATATAACCCGAACTTAAATTCTCGAGAATTTAAGAACTCTATTTTCTTGCCGCTCTGAGTCGGTAGTTCGGAGAAAATCCGCCAGGGCGCGACGTGTCGCCTCTCTCTCAACAAAAATGACGCGACGAATGTTTAAGAAAGCAGTCGACGCAAAGCAGACGATACTTACCTGGCGGAGAGGCAACTGTGATCATCAACATGATGATCAAGAAGGCGGTTCCTTCAGGGCGAGACTTTTCCATTGCTTGTTTTATTAGTATTGCACAATTTTCGGGAAATTTTCCCCACATAATTATCAGGGAATTCCCGAAATTTTAAGCTATTACACAATAACATAGGGAATATTTCTCACCAACTTTTAAGAAAAATTCACCACTTTTTGGTTATTAATCCAAAAAAGTTTAGGAGCATTTCCGAAAATAATAAGTATCAATATTCACAAAGTTTTAAGCAATATTCCATACATTTTGGGAAATTTCCTCTGCATAAAGGCCGGGAAATTTCATGAAATTTTAGGTATTATTAGAAAATAGCATAGGGAATTTTCCCCTTAAAGTCTGGGGGAAAATGCACCAGTTTTTGGTTAATATTCCACACGAATGTTTGGGGAATTTTCCCTACTAAACTTTGAAGCAAATTCCACAAAATGCGTGGAAATTAGCGTCAACATAACTTTGAGGAAAATTCCCCAGGACATTTTTTACAGTGATACCATAGAACTTTTATACTTTTGAATGTCAATGATTGTTCACTCCCATACTTATGATTTGCACACATTTTGATTATTGGTTCTGATATGGTAACTAATCAAGTAAATTAAGAAAAGACTATTATTTTATTTTGTGGATCGCATTCGCATCAAAACGTTTTAAAAAGAAATTCTTTATTTTGCGAATTTACCGTATATATCTATGTTTTCCTTCTCCTTATTTTGGTATGTCATTGCTTTTTTTGGTCTTGCAGAAGACTTTCATTTTTCCAATTTCAATTAAATCTAACGTCCACTCAGGGAGTGCTAGATTTTGACAAACTAAAAAGAGTGGCCATGTGTAAAATTCAAAACTATGCTGAAATTAAAAATGGGGGTTCTGATCATTATCGCATAAATAGGATATTTTTTCATATTTTAAGAAAATCATTTGAAACTTTGTTTCAATACCTCTTTATTATTAAAAAGTAAATCATGATTTGTCAAATACAAAATTTTGTGAAATTATAAAATGGCGGCTCATAAAGTAGGAGTAAGATAGTGATGTATAAATATTATAATGATAAAAAATAAAAATGTGGCTATATAGAGAGAAATATTTAAACAACTGTCAAGAAAAATCCCAAACAATGTGGATTTTTTCAAGAATTGTATAAGTCACCATTTTTCATTTTTATTTAAATAGTGTGTGTTTTATTTTACAAAATTTATTTTTCGTTATTAGACTTGATTCTGTCACAAGATATACTAATTTTATCGGAAAAATGTGAACAAGCAATCTTTTTAACAATTCGCTTGGCAGTAATTCTTTATCATTCAGAATTTTAATATTTATGCATCACTTGTTTACTTTTACTGATGCAAAGAAATTTTAACAAAATTTCGTTACAAGTGACAAAAAATGCAAGACTTCTAAATATTATCCGATCGGGCTGAAAATTTCAGAGCAATTTTTTCGTGGGTAACCTCACGAAACTAGGGGGTGGGAACTCATAATTTCCAAATTTTCAATATAATGACCACCCTGATATACAAAATCAAACCCCAGACCAAAATTTCGATACTTTGCAGAGGCTTTTTGGTTGGGAAACCGCTTTTTTTCTTCATCATTATACGTGCAACCTCAGAAAATTTTTAGGCATACTTGGAACTTTAATTAACAAAAGTAATGATTAGTTTAGTATGCGTACTATGACATAAAAATCTAAAGCAAAGTCTAAAGCAAATAGTTGATAAAACTCTCATCAAACAATATTTCACTTATACATGAACTTGCCAAATCATTATTTTTGTGAATAAAAGGTCCACGTGTGTCTACAAAATTTACAAATTTATGAAATGTAGAATAATTTTACATAAAAACATGTATTTACGTCTAGAGTGCTACGTAGTTCACTGTCCTTTCTATAAAAAATTACATATTCTAATTTAAAACAATGCATAATAACGAATTCCGTTTTTTAGCATATAACTAATTTTACTGTAGTTTAATATATTTGTTATATTTTATTATATATACATATTTTTATACTTAATTTATATATATATATATATTACTATATGGGTTAATGTGGAACTTTCTTCTCTAGATAAGTAACGATTTTGCATTTTCTGAAACGTTGGAACTTACATTTCTTTCGCATGGAGTAAAAGTTATTATAGAAAATATACTTCTTATGTAATAAAAAATAATTGCTGATATTGATTCCATTACTTTTTAAAATATTTACAGTAATTTTATCTTATCAGTTTTTAATGAAATTGTATAACCATTCAAATCTTGAAATAAATACTAGTCTATAAACGCTAGTTGCTTTCATGTTGTTTTATTTATTTTTAAACTAACCTATATTTTTCGGCTGGAGTTGATTGAAAATGATTTCTGATTGTAATGCAATAACTTAAAAGAGGGTATCCAAATCAAAAACAGAAAAGAAACGTGGTAGTCCCCAAAACGTTTATATTTAAAAAAAATTTATTTAACCAGTTAGCACCTAAATCTTGAATCAAGCAGAAAATACTGAATAACTTTCGCTGGTCGGTTTTTTGAAGGACTCGTCATTCTAAGAAGTAAACCTGATAGTCCAGGTCTTCAAAATACATTTTCCTATAGGAATTTGCGTTAATAACTAACATTTCAGACAACCTGATGGGTTTTTGAACGTTTCCCCATTCTAAGAAATAAACCTGGTAGTAAAGGTGATAAAATACATATTCATTGACCCTTCCCCTTCTGAGACGCCTTATACTTCAATCCTGGACACTACTTCCTAAGGGAAGAAGTGTTTTGAATACTTGGACTACCAGGTTTACTTTTTAGAAGGACGAGAACTTGGAAAAACGGTTAAGATTAATGAAATTTCAATTCTGAAAGCGTCTTCCTCGAAAAAGATGTATTCTAAATACCTGGACTGTCAGGTTTACTTCCTAGAAGGACGAGACCTCGGAAAAATGGCCAAGGTGCCTTCTACTTCAGTTCTAGACACAACTTCCTAGGGGGAGATGCACTTTGAATACCTGGACTACCGGGTTCACTTCCTAGAACTACGAGAGCTTAAAAAACCTGTTAGGGTGAATAAAATTTCACTTCTGAAGTCACTTTCTTCGAAGGAGATGTATTCCGAAAATATGCACTAACAGGTTTACTTTGTAGAAGGACGAGATCTCATAAAATTGGCCAGGGTGCTTCCTACTTCAGTTTTGAACGGATCTTCCTCGAAGAAGATGTATTTCAATTACCTGGACTACCAGGGTTACTTTCTGGAACTGCGAAACCTCGCAAAAATAGCCAGAGTGCCTTCTACTTCAGTCCTGAATACAACTTCCTAAGGCAAGATCTATTTTGAACACCTGTAGTATCGGGTTTACTTCTTAGAACTACCAGACCTTGGAAAAATGGTCAGCGTGAATAAAATTTCAGTCCTGAAGGCATCTTCCTTGAAGAAGATGTATTCTGAATACCTGGACTATCAGGTTTACTATCAGGTAGGAGGACAAGACGTTGGACAAATGGCTAGAATAACTTAAATTTCAGTTCTTAATCTCGGAGAAGATGCATTTTTAACATTAAGACCAGGTTTACTTTTCAGAAAGGCTAGACGTTCGAAAAACGGTTGAAGAATCTTACATTTCTATCGTGAACACAACTTCCTTGCAGAAGATGTATTTTAAACACCAGGACTACCAGGTTTGCTTCTTTTAATGACAAGAATAATTTCTAAATTTCTAAAAATTATCAGGGTAGTTTAATTTCAGTTCTGAACGCCTTGCAGTTTTTCGATTTTCGAAAAACATTTCTTTTTGCCAAATTTAAGTTCTGCACATCGATAACTGATCCTTGATCGAGATTTACTGACATTTGCAAGCAAACATCTACAACCTTAATACTCATATTAAATAAACCGAGCTAAGTAAATAATTTTTGTTTATATCTGATTGACAATTTAATTTTAAACGAATTTTATTGTTCATGATTCAGTTGAGAGCATTAAATGATTTCATAATGTGTTGAGTTGTTGCAATTTTATGACTAATTTTATCAATTTGATCGATTTCCCGTATGAACTTGAAACCTGGTATTTTTGTGTGATAGTATAACAGCAAAACATGTAAATTATGGCTACATGCAATAAAAGAATGAAGGAATCTCGTCCGTGATCTCTTCTCTTGGAATGAACATTCTTTTAATATGCTGATAAAGTAAAGGATGTTATTAACTAGCAATCATCATAGGTATTTTTATTGCAATTCCCTGGTAAAACCATTTCAGTTTTTCATACACCTACTGAAATTGAAAAGATGAAGTTGACTTTTAAAGAATATAATTCTCTCGCCATTAGTTAGTAAATTAGTTAATTAGTAATTTAATTTTAAAAGCTATTTTTTGCTTAGTTCATTCAGTCCATTGAAATAATTTGTATAAACTCTACCTTTGAATTCCTTTTTGCGAAATCCTTAATCTTTCATCCAATATTATTCAAAAATGTGTGATTATTAATTTATGATTTTTTGAAAATAAAAAATGTATTGTAAGGTGCGTGTTTTCAAGCCTGTATTACTCATTCTGTGCTAAACTGATCGCGTAGTGTTATTTTACGACATTTTTTATCACATTAAAGTCCGTGGATAAGTCTATTGGAGTCGATTGAAGATAGCGCATTTTTATTAGCAGTTTTTAATTGGCAGTTATGTTAAAATTTCAGAATTACTTTATTTTGCCTAAAAACAACAAAATCGTGATGTTTTCTTCAGATTTCATAAGCATCTAATTTTTCTTGTAAATTTTAATAATAATTTAAAGAAATTTTTTAGATTCCTCGAAAACTGAATGTTTGGTAAATAATTATAACTTTTACGACTTCTGTTTTCTATCTCGTGTCATTGGGCTGAAAATTCCAACTGAGACTTTGTCATAAATCTCAATATGTCTGGAAGACTTGCGATGTCATTAGTGAATCTTTAATCCGATAACTATAAATAAATCTTGTGAACCCTGCTTTTGCTATTGATCTCAATTACGAATCGCTATTTTAATATTTCCAATTGATTTTAACTGGATACTTTTTGCAATTTTACACAATTTAGTTATTAATGAATTATATAACCTTTAAAACACGTACCGTACACGATTTTGTTTTTATGCCTTTTATAAACTATGAATTCATCGGCCCCTATTTTCAAAAAATGTTTGGCAATTGTTGTGTCATTTTTAAAAAGCTAATCTTTATTATTTTAACATTATAATGCTCTGAACGCTGTAATTAAATGATAACATGTATCGTGGTATTACTTGTTTTGTATACAGGCACTTATGTTAATAAAAAATTAGTTCTAAATGTCAAAAAATT
>CAKNWU010066171.1:0-10937 GCA_932072015.1 Andricus quercustozae
TTTTTTTTTTAATTAAAAATTAATTCTCTTAAATGAAAATTTAACTAATCCATGTTTGGTTGAAAATTGATCTTTCTTAGTTTAAAAATTCAACTATTTAGTTGAAAATGTATGTAGTTCGTTGAAAATTCGTCTTTTTTGGTGGAAAATTAATCTTCTTGGTTCAAAATTCAACTATTTTGTTAAAAATGTATTTATTTTGTTGGAAATTATTTTCTCGTATGAAATTTATCTTCTTGGTTCAAAATTTAACTATTAGTTGAGGATTCAACTATTTTGTTGGAAGTTCGTCTATTTTTGTTCAATTCAACTGTTTTTGATTAAAAATGAAAACCTTAAGTTCAAAAGTATTTTTCAAAGAAAAGTAAAGAAATAGTGGCATTAGCAGACAATAGTGAGAAAATAATGTCTTTAGTGTCCATTTTTCGAAATAGTAGAATAGTATTGTCATCCCTCAAAAACTGTGTCAAATATGTAGTGATTCCTAGGCCTGAAATACTTATCAAATTTAAAATTGTTGCAACTGCTAAGTCTTTCATTTTGAAATAGTATAATTAAAAAATGTTTAAATTTGAAATCGCACAATGTGGAATGGATTAGTCTAAAAGTAATCATTTTTAAACGGTTAGAACTTAAAATGGCGCAACTACTAAAGGCTTTCAATTTGAAATTGTACAATTCTCTAAACGATTCGAATTTAATATTATACGAATCAGGCATGCTTTTAACATAAAAATTGTTGACCAAGTGTTCATTTTATTAAACACAAAATACATGCTTAGATAAGAAACTACACAAATCTCTATTTACCTATACTTCTATTTAACCTATACTTCCCAAATCGCCACTGAGAATATGAGACGTAGGGATCGAATTTAAAAAAAAAGGGTTGTCAACAAATAAACGAGAAAACTGCAATTGTTAAAAGAAGGCAATTTCTAGTTGAAATATTTAACTCCAAAAAAAGCCAATTGAAGGCTTCAAAAATTTCAAATTTATTTGGAAGCATTGTACAATTTGTTACCAGCGAAAGTATTCAAAGATGAATCAACCTACAATTGTAAGTTATCGCAAAAATGAATAATTTTAATAATGTTACTGCAATTGTAAAAAAGGATTTGTGGTGCGGAAAATGAAAAAACGTCGAGAATTATGTATAAATATATTGCACTCTTTAGAATGTGAAAAACATTGACGGTCAAATATTTATGTAGATATGGTGATTCTAGAAGTTATATCGTTTAGCACGGACAGAAGTCGGTAGCAGGAAGTTGCAACCTAATACATTTAATTTAATTCTTTAACCTTTTCAAGGAAGTTTGAAAAAGAATGTTAAGATCTACCGATTTCTGAATACAATTTTCAGAACTTTTCTGTATATTTTCTGTAAAAAAAAATAACAGTCTTTATTTGAACTACTGCGCAATCATGAAAGATTAAATGATTTCTTTCTTTTATTTTCCATCGTTTAGTGACTTTATGGTCGAAGGTAAATCTTGGCTAGTCTACAAGGGTGCTAATTAATAATCTTTCACGCACTTGCGCAAACTCCGCCTTCCAGTTGGTGCCTTCGCAGAACCTCTTGCATCGAATCGAAACTACCAAACTACCGAGGGCAATTAGTAATAACTAATTAGCCATCGCAAGAGGCAGTCGAAACTGGGTACGCGAAATAGTACAGGAGAGAAACTTCACGTAACACAAAGTTGCTACTAATGACGCTCACGCCTCTTCTGCTTTTCCTAGCGACTCTCGAATCATCGATTTTACCTTCTCAATGCTGTTTATTAAATTAATAAAAAAAGTATCAGACTGTCACGCAAAAAACTACAATAAACTGCATATATGCTTTCGCATGAGATGATTTCTAAATAATGAAATCAACTTCATGTATTTCATTATGATTCCATAGGTAGAATACTTCGTAATTTAACTAAAAGATTCAATTTACAAATTAACATTAATTAAACAGGATGAAGATATTTCACTTATATAATAAATTCTTCCGATATTCAGCAGCGTTAGGATTATTCTGATAAAGTAGTCAGAGTAATGCTTGTTACATGTGCTAATGAAATATTTGATAAGTACATATTGTCGGTATTGATATAGTTAATAAATGTGCTATTCTGCTTAAATTATGCTCCATATTTAACTTCCTATTTAGTGGAAAATTCTATAATATATTTTCATTAACTTTTTTAAGCATCTAGAAAATCCAGTTTGTCGGTTAGGGGCCTTCCATAAACACAAAATGGATCAATTTTAACCCAAATATTTGATTTTTAAAACAGAAAGATTAATTCTTTACCTCCCAAACAAAACAAAAAAACGAATTTTCAACAAAATACATGAATAGTCAATGAGGGGGAGTGGCCAAAATTGGTCCTCGTGGTTTATGGAAGCCCCCTTATCAGAAATTAAATTGATTTTGAGAATAATTAGTAGAGAAAAAAAGGTTAAAGTGCATGAAATCTATCGAGTTGGGATTATTTAAGAATTATTAAAGTGAAGATGCTCTTTTTCATGGCCGTTGTATAATGTCACCATCTAATGAAAGTTCCGTAACATGAAGGCGTGAATCTAATTTGTAATCAGATATTCTGCAATCATGTTCCCGTGGAAGGGCTACCATATTCATGAGGCTTCTTGTCTCGGTGGCGAATTAACAATGGCATCATTTGCAAAAATATAGATCATTCTATTCAGACGTGCGAAAGTTTCATGTATACTAGTCGCAAATGAATAACTTAAATATTGATAATGCAACGTTCCTAATTTGGTTGCCATTTAACTGAATGCGTTCTTGTTTATGACAAAAGTAATTAAATATTAAAATAGAAGTTAAAAATGTATGATTAGCTGAGGTATGATGTTTTTTCAGTCAGATCTGACTTTATGTAGACCATCTAGTCTGGAAGGTCTGGTCTGGCCCAGGACTGGCAATACTCAGCCATCCGAGAACAATAAAAGGTCTAAGTTCAATCTGGCCCAGAACTGTCGCTGATCAACGAGCCATGAACTAAAAATTCTATATTTTGTCTGGAAGGTGTGGTCTGGCCTAGGACTGGCACTGATCACCTGTCCAAGACCAACAAAAGTTCTTAAGTTGGATTAGCACATTTTTTTAGGCATATTTCGAAAAAGTTAGAGGGTGTCTAAAATGATCGCAAACAAGAAATTCACACTATCAAAACAAGACTTTTTTCATACCATCAAGACAGTCTGGTCTGATCCAAGTTTGGCGTTGATCAGCAAAATACACTTATAGTGAAAACTGAATTTTTTGCAAGTGGCTGACTAGCCCATCACTAGCGAATGACCAGACTGCCTGGCCTGAGGCTCGCAAAGAAAAAAGTTACATTTTCGGCCACGCCCAGACTAGACCATCTGGCCAGCGTCAATACTGGAAAACAGACGGTCAGGTCTGGGCCGGGTCAGAGCTAGAAGATTTTTCCACACGGGATGACACAAATACCATTTTTAACATGACATCAAATATCCTCATAAATCTTCGCCTCAAGATAGGAAAAAAAAGATGCTAATGGGCCTTTCCATCTTTAGAGTTTTCACCTAGGAAGCCTGTCCCTATAATTAAATTATAGAAACAGTTTTAATTTAGAAACACGTTTCGTTGATTCTGATAAATATTTCGGTTTCTCTGCACGCACGAGAATGAAATTAGGGAAGTTATGACGGAATAATATTATATTCGCGAGTTCATACTTTTCACTGCTCGATTCATACGTTTTTCCCTCGAGCAGGCCACGGGAGCAATACACATGTTTCCGTATTATTTTTCTTGCCCTTCTTTCTTTTTTCCCCTCTGGCGTAGGGGACAAATGATAAAGAGAGGGGCGGACAGAACACAGAAAAAAAGAGATATGTAGGAAAAGAGAAAGAGAGCGCCACAATTTCCGCTCCATGCATTCATCACTTTCAATTAACTTTAAATTAACGTCGAACTTCAATTTTCACGAAAAACAGAAATTCACACTGGCACGAAAAGCGACCATCCGTCCAAACGTTAACGCACACTTGTGCTTCAACAATTTGGGGAATGGATGCTTTGCCTATCACAGTAATGGTATCTCAACGTTATTTCATAAATCAGTCTGGCATTATCTGCGGTTTGTCGACCCGCAAATTCCCCGTTGTCATTAAAGTTCCGGTCATTGTTTTAAGTTTTGAATGATGCTCGTCCTATTTGCTTCTCGTCTGCACGACTAATTCTCATCATCTGTGAAACAAATGAGAGTATCCAACTGCTCTTTATTCATTCAGGCAGATACGTTACGTAGATTCACACTTTTATGTTTTTCCTTCCAATTTCAGACACCAAACACAATATTATTTTCAGTTGTCTACGACGTGTTAGCCACTAGCCAATATATTATACATGGAAATGGAATAATTTGAAAATATTATTATATCCCTTAAAAGCCTTCGAAGTGAAGTCCCATCCTTATTAAATACTTTTAAAATCTTTTGTAGTCATTCGAAATCACTTGAAAACCCCTTAAAATCTTTGTTCATGCCTATTATAGCTTACAATCTAGTAACCCCTTTAAAAAAAGCGCAATTTATATTTACATAATATTTGAATAGTTCCTTTTAAAACTATCTTCGAAATTTACACAGAGAAAAATGTGCCGGACAAAAGTTTGGTTGTCCCAACCAAATTATTTTTTTGACCGCTTGATCCAACTAAAAAATTTGGTGAGCTCAATAAAATATGGTTGTGGGCACAACAGAACATGTTTTTGGTTTTACAAATATATTTTGTAGAATGAACCATATTTTTATAAAAGAAATAATATTATTTGGTTGAAATGCGTTCAATTTGCTTAATTACTCATAATTAAATTTCAACAGGATAATCCATGGTTATAGATGACATTTTGATTAATCGAAAGAATTCTCAAATCAAATGCATTTCACCGAATCGTATAATTTCCTCGAAGAATACATGACACTAGTCACAATAAAGCTTTATTTAGTTCAAAACCGCTTTAAAAAACTTCTCAGATTAATATGACAATATGTTGCTTTCTTTGGCATATCAGCTGACATCAGCCATATTGAAAAATGGCCTTCGGGTGTCTGCGCATGAGCGATGTCTGGATTGAACGAGGATATTAAAAAAAACCCGGTTGCGTTAAGAACTTTAGTAAAGGAACATATTTTAATAAAGGCAAGTACCCCTTTTGGGTAAAACGCATGTACTTTTTCCGATTTTGGAATAAAAAAATTATTATTTAAACAATTTCTATTGGAAAATGTACTTGTGGGTTTTTCTGGAATCAAATTCAAGTTATGATATACGCAAAGTCAATATTCGCAATTTTAAACATTTATTTATTATTATATATAATTGAGAATCATAATTTTAATTATGATGGACGCAGCTTACTCTCACGGTTGCATTGATACAAAAATCTCATTTTTCGAAAAATGTCGCTTAACTATGTACTTCCGTTGTAGGGTAGAAGTAATAAACGGTACTGCAAAAAAATGTGTGATGCAGCCAAATAAATTGCTTTGTTACGCCAACCACTTTTTTTTAGTAATCACAACCTAAATTTGCGTAAAACAAACAAAATCTCATCAACAAAATTATTACCATTATTATATTATTTTATATAATTAAATTATTACTAATACCCCCCCCCCCTCCAGTTGCCAGAAAGAAAATGAAAATATTTTCCAATCAATTTCTTTGTGGGTTGAGAGAAAAGATGGTCGAGAAGAAGGTAGAAAGCCTGGTTTTCACTTGGCTCAAACAAAAGGCGTCGTGGACGATTATTGTATTTAAAGGTACGTCAGTAACAATGAGCAAGATGATAATGGTAATGATAATAAGAATGACAGAGAAAACTTTCCTTCGCCGCTCGTTATATTCGCCAACAACCCTCCCTGCCATTTTCTCCCTCTCTTTCCATCGCATTCACACACCCCCTCCTGACATTATCTTTCATCCCCTTCCTGTTCCTTCTGATTTTACCTTAGTATTTTGTTCTCTCTCTCACTCTTTAGTCTTCTCTTCAATCGCCGGTACAACGATATCGTTACAGAAGTCGGTCTGCAGCGACCATTGTTTTCGCCATCGTATTCAATGACGAGGTCGTGAGGATGGAAACTACGAGTATCCAACCAAGACACTAGAATCTTTTAGTACTTTAACTTTATTCTCAAGAAACCCAGTTTCGACACTGAAATTATGCCATACGGTGGATTTTATATTTCAATAAAAGGAAGGAAGACAGTTTCTGGAGAGAATGTTGCATTTCTAAGTCTAATAATTTACGAATTCCACGTCGAAGTCGCTGGAAAGAAAAATATTTATCTGACTGATTTGTAATAATGTTATAGAACTTATTACTACTAAGAAAAGAAAATTAACTGCCAAGTAGTTTGCTCGGAACAACTTTTATCGTAGTGGCCAAAATTCATTTCTATTCAGGCAAGCGTACACGCTCAAGGCACAGAATCGTTTACGCAAAAAATAATATGTTGTTCTTCAAAACACTTTAGACGACACGCATTACACCGATTTTATGAAATGTATTATTATTATTATTATTTTGACAAAGTTGGGAGTATTATAGCTTCTAAGACTGGTGACGCTGTTTATCAAGAATTTATCGAGACATTTTTTTTAGGTGTTGTAGTATCTAAACTAAAAGAGATATTTGACATTTTGTGCCCGCGGTTTGAACAGGAAGAATTGTTTTTTCTTTAGAAAAATGAAAATTCACAAGTTTTGCAAAAACAAGACGAGATATGAAAAAAGTTGATAAATCCAAAGTTGTTCTTTTCAAAAAGTTGCGAAGGCCCCCCGACCGACCGAAACTGTAAGTGTTTCTGCGCGAGCCACGAAACCCTAAAAACTGTACAAATTTACACTTCAGAATTTAATAAATTAAAATTTAAGACATTATACATTAAAGAAAAACCAAATCGAAAAATATTACAAATAGACCACTTCTAAAATGGAACCAATCAAAACTAAAGAATTTTTATTTCGACGTGTTCAAATTCAGAACATTTCAAACTCGAAGAATTCAAAAGACCATACTTGAAAAATTAAAGTATATAAGGGTACTAAAATTAGGCTATTCAAGATCATTGTTTAATTTTTAAGTTGAAAAGTGAGTTTTAGGTGTATCTCGCCTATTATGACAGCTTCGAAGAAATCATTAAGGCTTACTCTGTTTTGGTCCAAATGTATTCAAACTTTGTTAATATTGATCTTCTGACTATTCCAAAGGATGTCATGTGTCACAAATGCGTAAAGTTAATTAATGTTTGCAAATAAAAGTCTTATTTTAATTCATTACACAGGCCGGTAATGTGACGCGGACAGCCACTTTAATGGTAAAATGTCGAAATGTTGAATATTGTATGCTCACAGCTTTGGATGGTAATCACTCCCAAAATAGAACCTCAAATTTATTGTTTCAAACTGCAAATGAATACAGAAATCTGATTTTACTGAAATTGTGCGTTCGATTGTAAGAAAATTATTTTTGAATTGCACACAGATAAAATTAATATTGCGCGCCGCATAACCCGACAGGTAGGGTAAGTTGACGCACGTGGAATTTTTTGGAAGTCTTAATAATTAAGTATTTTAATTGATATTCAATTTTTCATATGAATAAAGCAAAGCTCAGATATTGAGTTACGTGGTACATTTTTTTAATTACAATATCGAATTTATTTATCGAATTTATTTTTTTATCTGCCGATTGATATATGTTATGCGCGCCACATTATCCGCTTCTCCCCTACTTAGAACTTTGCAATATCAAAACATGAAATTTTTTGTAGATTTAAAATTAAAGCCTTTAAAATTAAACAATTTTTAATTTTGGGTATTAAAAGTTCGTCAAATTGAAAATTAAGTACCTAATAAAAATTGTCGACCTGTATTACTAATATAATTTTTTTAATATAGGGGAGGGCGGGGCTAAAAATGCAAACATTTACTTTTCATAACACTGTGTCCAAACAAAATTAGGTATTGCCTTGGTTTCTGCCTTAAAATATGTGAGATATTACAGTTCCAAATTATATTCATAATAAATTTGTATGCATTTTATCTATTATAATAGATGTTTTTTTCTAAACGTAGTCTAATGGTACTTCTTGTCCCAAACGTGGGGTACAAATTTAATAGCAGTGGGGTAAAAAGTACCATCATAAATAAAACGAAATTTTTTTATTTTGAATTGCACAAAAGGATCTCACAGTACATAGCAATTAATACAGACGAAAATTTTCGATTGCTAGTTCACAATACACTTTTCATGAGACCAGTTTTTGCATATGTGACACTAGATCCATTGGAATGCTTTCACAGTCCCATTATTTACAATGAACATTTCTGAAACAACACAAAATATTTTGAACAATAAGCTACCTACACTACAAGAATACATAATTACGCATCAAATTACACCTACTTCATGACAATGGCACGGAAGAATAAGTGTTGGTACCAAAAATAAACGGTGACCATAGAACTACTTCCTGTACAAAAAAACAACTTAACCTTAGCTACGATCTCAAAAAAAACTTTTAGTGGCTACCAGCGGCTATCAGGAGTTTACGGTAATTCGACCGATCGACGGAAAATGTCAGTGAAAATTAAACTCGTTTACACGAGAGGTAAATTTTTCTCTGCGGAATTTACATTTTAAATAATGAAGCAGATAATAAAAGAATGTTGAGGAAAAAAGATTCAATGAACCATTAATTAAAGAATAAAGTAGAGGAAAATTCGATACGCCAAACAGACAAGCAGGAGGTTCTATTAAAATTTCACTTCCACTTTTAATTGAAAGTTCAACAAAAAGTTTACCTTTTCCAACATCTAAAAATTAAGATCATACTTTCAATGATAAAAAATGACTTTAATTAATACCAAAATATTAAGATTTATTCAATTTATTAATTAGAAAATGCATGTGGGCTACGTAAGGGGTACTACACAAGAGAAAAATGGAGGTGAAAAATTGGGTCTTTAGTGTTGGTAGTCGAGGCATTATAAAAAAAATCGAGATTAAAATTAGGTTACTGATTCAAGTGAAATCGCGGTATTAACTTCCTTAGGCAATTCAAATGAATTGGACAAAATTCAAAACTATCAATTGATTTCTGTAAAATTGGAGTGAATTTAGAATAATTTAAGGGAAATGAGAAGAATTTAATGATATTCATACAAATTGAAGGTGAATTAAAAAAGATTCAAGTGAATTGAAAACAATGATAAAATATGAAAAGATTAATTGAATTTAATAAGTTTAAAATTAGTTTTGAAAAGTTTAAGGGAATTCAAAAGAATTTGATGAAATGCCTAAGAATTGAAGGTTAGTTTAAAAGGCTTTAAGATGAATTAAACAAAAACTAAATAAATTTTATGTTTAATCCACTGAATTGAGTAGAATTGAGTGAATTGAGAAGAAATTAAGTAAATTAAAATATTCAAGAAAATCCAAAAGAATTAAAACGGATTCAGTGGAAATTAATACATATTTAGATTGAATTCCAAATTAATTCAAATTAATTGCAAACAAATATTTGAAAATCTCTTTAAATGTTTGAAAACCTACAAAATCTCCTCACTTCTTGTGAATAAATTCTTTGAAATCCCTTAAAATATTATAAAATACCGTGAAATTCTATGACATCTGATGATCTTTCCTGAAATCCTGACAAATGTATTAAAATATCTTGAGAGTTTTTAAAATCTGATAGAATCATTAAAATATTTGGAAATCTTAAAAAATCCCTTGGAATCTTTTTAAATATTTTGAACCCTTATAGGTCTTGTAAAATCATTCCGTATCTTCCGTAATTGTATGAAATTTTTTACAACCGCATACCAAATTTGTTAAATTCTTTAAAATCATTAAAGGCCTTGGAAATCCCTTGAAATTTTTGAAAATTCCTTGGAATCTTTAAAAATACGCTAAAATATTTAAAACCTTTAAATACCTTTTTAACGATTAAATTAATTCATTGGAAATTTTAAAAACACTCTAAAATGTCTTAAATTCTTTTTGATCGCTTTGAATTATTAAAATCTATTAGAAGTACCCTAATATATTTAAAATCTTGAAATTCTTTATAGCCCTTGAAATCTCTTCAAATTATTGAAATCAATTGAAAATTCCTTCGCATCTTTTAAAGTATAAGTTTAAGTGAATAAAGTGATCTATTCATTTAAAAAAGTGACTTTATCTTTAAAAAGTGACTAAGAAGTGACGTGAGGAAAAAATTTAACTAAAAGTGACTGTGTGGCAGCCTTTATTATTCTTGAAAGTTACTTCAAGTGCTTTTTACAGCAATTCGCAGACTTTTGCCATTTTTTTTCTTCAAAATCCCTCACTCATACCCGAAAATAATAATTTAGACCCTGACTTAGAAGAATGCAAATACATATCTCCTAATCTGAAACCGGCCATAAGGAAACAAGTAAATTAGCAAAAGGAAATGCTAATTCCAATTGGGAAAACTGAACTTGCGCTTCGAGAGTTAAAATTAGAACCTTCTTGTCGGATGCAATGTTAATTCAATTAAAAACTTCCATTCGTAGATGCACTTGAACGGGGAATAATTACACAAATGAATGAGTAGTAAAGGAATGAGGAGGATGATCGACATCGACCTAGGGCAACTAATGTGGGGTTAGCTTATCCACCACGAGACCAAACTCTTGAATTTTTGACAAAGTTCCATCCGGAATCGTGTTGCAGTCGATGCGCTCTCGACAAATTTCAATTTGATTTCTGTAATCGTCTGAAAGGGGTAATACCTACCTCCTGCTGAATCCCTTCCATCCGAAACCATTTTCAGTTTGAATCAGTGAGGAAAATAAATTGACAATTGTCTTTAATAATTAAAAGAATTCGATTCGTTTGCCAAATTCG
>CAKNWU010066334.1:0-11438 GCA_932072015.1 Andricus quercustozae
TATTGACTATTGACTATTGACTATTGACTATTGACTATTGACTATTGACTATTGACTATTGACTATTGACTATTGACTATTGACTATTGACTATTGACTATTGACTATTGACTATTGACTATTGACTATTGACTATTGACTATTGACTATTGACTATTGACTATTGACTATTGACTATTGACTATTGACTATTGACTATTGACTATTGACTATTGACTATTGACTATTCACTATTGACTATTGACTATTGACTATTGACTATTCACTATTCACTATTGACTATTGACTATTGACTTTTGACTATTAACTATTAATTATTAACTATTAACTATTAACTAGTAACTATTAACTATTAACTAGTAACTATTAACTATTAATTATTAATTAATTGAAATATTATTAATAATCCAACTCAAAGTTGAATTTTAATATGGTGGGTACCCGGTACCCTGAGTGTGTCCATGACGTATGTATACTTTTAAGTCGATTATTTTTGCATAAATAATTCTTAAATAAATTCTAAATACAACATTTGATTAGAATTGAGCTAAATTACGATAATTATAATTTAGGGATGCCTCCCAGGTATTTTAAGCATAAAATAAACAAATTCAGTTGGACCTTTTTTGAAAAAAGCTCAATTAAAAATTTGTTTTCTTCACATTGTTTAGCTTATATTTATAAAAACCCACAAAAATAAAATTATTTTTATTAGTTCCACAAAAAGGATTTTTCTTTGGGACGTCTTAACTTTGAACTTATTGGATTTAGCACACCCTACTTTTAAGATTTGTTAACAATTAAGTTTAATTCAAATAATATACTTTCACCTAAAATGCACATGTAATGAGCTATTTCACTAAAATCTAATTGAAAATATTTTAAAAATTAAAGATAGATTTATGAAGATCTGTTTCGAGCAGGACTTTTTAAGGACAAAAATACCGGAAAAGTTCCACATATTTTTGTTTTAAATTTACAAGTCCTAAATATTTTTTGGGATACGAGAAAACTACGAGAAAAGTTTAGATATATTTTTATTCAAAATTCTTATAAGTTCTCACCGGAATTATGTCCCAACAAAGTAGTTTCGAAATAGGACTAAGGAACAAAAAAGTACAAAATATGTCAGGACCAAGAAAAGTTCTAAGTTCGATCAGAAAATTTTTTAGACACATTTCTAAAAAGTTACAGGGGGTCTAAAATAATCGAAAATCAGAAATTCACACTATCAAAACTAGAATTTTTTCATATCATCTTGACAGTCTGGTCTGGTTCAGGTTTGGCGCTGATCAGCTAAATACATTTATAGTGAAAAATTATTTTTTTACAAATCATAGGAAAAATAAAGGGAGTCCAGACAGCGGCTGACCAAGTAGTCTGGGCTGGGGCTAGCTAAAAAGAAAGTTTCATTTTTTACCAGGCCCAGGTCAGACCATCTGACCAGGTTCAAGACTGGAAACCAGACAGTCTGGTCTGGGCCGGCCCAGCGTCAGAATTTTGTTCCACACACAGAAAAACAGTGGGATCCTTTTTGTTTCGGCTCATTTTTTATGGTCTCGAAATAAGATATATTTTTCTCAAAATGAGGATACTTCAAGTGTCAAACTATGACATGAACATAGTTGTTGCAACTCAAAACAACACCGCATCGGTGTACTTTTGAGGATCGACGTTTTTCTGTGCACGGGTTTTTAGCATATTGTTATGATTGATATTGTAAGTTGTTAGTTCATAGTGTAAGCCGTCTTTTTGCTATTTTTCTTTTACGAGTAATTTAGAAAAATGTAGATATATTTTGGAGCGGCCGTTAAGTGGTAAAGTGAACGGATAGGGAGGTTACGTCCTCGTATTATAGTCAATGAACTTATTCAGTGGGACTTTCGAAGCACGCGAGCTAGGAGCTAGTCGTCTTGTCACTTCCTACATTTTTCACTCATTACCAACGAACGCGTGGGTATGGCGGTTACGCGTTGTATTGAGTTTGAGATCCCTGCGATTTCTTCCTGATAAGATATCAGCATAACATACACCCTCTTCGGGACGGATGTTATTCAACACTTTGCGCAACTATGCATTTTATCTGCGATTCCGGTCCGCACACGTTTTGCGGTGATTGTATGCGAGGGAATCCACCTATACTCTACTGATTTTTAGGAAATCACCTACCCGTGACTGGATCGATTTAACGATCATTTAACTCATATTTCACGCCAAGTGGGCCCGTTTTGCGTTACAGCATACGCTGTGCCTCGCGCTATAGACGTAACATCAATGACGTCTGTCTATGACCTGCATTTTCTACTTGTGACCAGCATATTTCACTGAAGCTGCCAGTCATGTGTTTTTACTTCGTTAATTAACATTTATTCTTATTCAAAATTCAGTAGTAACATTATTTGTTTATAAGGTTATATAAATATAATTATGCTAAGAGTAATGAGAATATTTAACAAGATTTTTGAAGATTTCAGATATTTCCAATCAAAATTTCAACAAAAAATTTAATTTTCTACAAAAAAAAAAGAAGCATTTTTAATAAAATAGTCACATGTTCAACCAAAAAGATGAACTTTCAACTTAAATGGCATCATCAATTTAAAAGATTAATTTTTAACGAAGTTGTTCAACTTTTAACCAAGTAGATGAATTTTCCACCAAAAAAGGTTAATTGTCAAGAAAAAATGTTATAGTTGATATTTCTATCATAAAATATTTTCATTTTTAATCAAAAATAGTTGAATTCATACAAAAAAGACGGATTTTTAACAAAATGGTGGAATCTTTAAACAAATCAGATTAATTATTGACCAAAAGATAAATTGTCAACCAAAAAGATTAATTTCCTGTCAAAAAGACGAATTTTCAACTAAATAGGCGCATATTCAAGCAAAGAGATGACTTTTAAACTAAAATGATGAAACATCAACATAAAAAATTAATTTTTTAACAAAGTAGTTCAACTTTTAACCAAGTAGTTAAATTTTCCATCGATAAAAATCTTTAGTCAACGACAAATGTAATAGTTGATATTTCTATCAAAAAATATTTGAATTTTAAACCAAGGAGATGAATTTTCCACTAAAATAATGCATAATCAAACAAAAAAAATTTATTTTTAACAAAGTAGTTCAATTTTTAACCAAGTAGTTAAATTTTTTTCACCAAAACAGATTAATTTTCAACCATAAATATGAATTTCCAACCACGAAGAATAATTTCTTGCCAAAAAGAGAAATTTTCAACAAAATATTGCATATTCAACTAAATAGATAAATTTTTAACTGAAATAATGAATTGCTATCAACAAAAAAAAAATAATTTTATCCAAATAGTTTAATTTTTAACCAAAAGATGAATTTTCAATTCAAAGAGAAAATTTTTGATCAAAAGATTTGAGTTATCAACCAAAAATGATTTTTTAGTCTATATAGAAAAAAATGTTAGTCAAAATATAATTTGAAGGAAATAATAAATATTCATACAAAATCAAAATTTCGAATAACTATTAATTTTTCAAAGCCAAAAACGTTTGATTAAAAAGAATTGTCCAGTTTCGAGAAAACAGATGTGGAAGTTGACAATCTCAAAATGACACTGACCACAAATTGGAGATGGTCCGGCTGCGGATTGCGATTAAAAAAAGCGATACTAAATAAAAAAGTTTTGATTTAAAAAAATTTAGCGAACTCCGAGTAAATCGTCCAAGAATTTTCAGATGACAATTTCATAGGTTTTGAATACCGGCTTTTGGTAGCGATTAAAAATCGAATTTTCTATTGTTTACAAAAATGAAAACTTGCTTCCGGGATATGAGGACGCTAAATAAGAATGACAAATTTTTGGCACAAAATAATTTTTCTATGCCGAGAAAATCAAAATTCAGTGTAATTGTATTGCACTGTAATAAACGATTTTTTGCTGAAAGGGCTATAAAAAAAATGAAAATTTTACTTTTTTTCTAATAAACGATAATAATTTCAAGAAATATTGATGGAGAAGAGAAAAATAGATTTATCACTACACTCTAAATACTATGCAAAAATTTTAAGTGAAATTTAGATTGAAAACTTTGTTTAATACTATATTAATAAAATAATAATTTAAACAAATCCTTTGAACCCAACGCAGACAAAACAAAGGGTAAAAAGTGTTTAAAGTAAACACGCTACGGTAAACTCTGCATAACAAAAATTAAGAACGTGTATATGATTTTTTAAGAATTTTTGTGCAATAAACCTATTTTCGGAAAAATGTTGGTTATCTAGTTCTGAATTGTCACCCATAAAATGACTTTATCTAAATCAAAATGTCTTTACAGGTCATAAATAGAGTTGGAAACGGGATAGAATACTTAAGGGGTATTCAAGATCTTTTTTGAAAGTGGTATTTAAGTGTATTTAAGTGGTATTTAAGGACAATTTTAAGATTTGGAACAGGAATGATAGAACCTCATGTGTAATCAGTAGAGCTGGAAACGGGATAAAATACTTAATGCATATTTAAGGCTACTTTTGAGAGTTTTATCATGAATTACAGGATTTTTTGAGTCATAGATAGAGCTGTCAATGGGATAGGATACTTACAGGATATTTAAGACCTTTTTTGAGAGATGGAACAGGAACTATAGGACCTTCTGGGTCATAAATGGAACTGGAAACGGGATAAAATACTTATAGGGTATTTGGAACTAACTTTCAGAGTTGCGGCAGGAATTATATAGAACCATATAGGTCATAAATAAAGCGGAAAGTGAGATATGATACTTATAGTGTATTTAAGGCCTTGTTTGAGAGTTGAAGCACGAATTATAGGGCCGTATAGGTTATAAATGAAGCTGGAAACGGGATAAGACTTTAATAGGGTATTTAAGGTCATTTTCGTGCAAATAGAACTGAAACGTAGATATGATACTTATAGGGTAATTAGGTCCACTATTTGAGAGTTGGAACAGGAATTATAGGACCTTGTTGATCACAAATAAAGCTAGAAGCGTGATAGGACAATTATATATATAGGTCACTTTTAAGAGTTATAACATGAATTATGGGATCTTATAGACCATAAAGAAATCTGGAAATGGGATAGGATACTTATAGGGTATTCAATCACACCGTTGAGAGTTGAAACAGGAATTTCGGAACTTTACAGATCATAAATAGGTCATACATAGAGCTGGAAACGCGATAGGATATTTTTAGGGCACTTGAGACCACTCTTGAGAGATGGAATACAAATTTTAGGGCCTTTTGCTTCTTGAACAGAGTTATAGTGTATTGAGACTTTTTTCGAGTTTCAATGGGAATTATAATGTATTCAAAAATACTTTTCATAATTGAGCCAGAAATTATAGGGCCAAATAGGTCATAAATGGAGCTAGAAACGGGATAGGATACTTATAGGGAATTTAAGGGAACTTTTGATAGTTAGAACAGGAATTGTAGCCCCTTTTGGGTCATAACTAGAGTGATAGGGTATTTAAGGCCAATTTTGAGATTAGGGAAAAGATTGATAGAACCTTATATGTCATAATAAGTAGAGCTGAAAATGGGATACAATAATTATAGGGTATTTAGGACCAGTTTTGAGAGTTGTAACATGAATTACAGGACTTTATAAAATATAAATATATTTAGGAACGGAATTATTTATGGGACTTTTGAAAGTTGGGGCACGGATTATAGGGCCTTACAGGTTACACATAGAGTAGTAGGATATTGTAGGCCAATTTTGAAAGTTCTAATAGGAATAACAGGGACAGGAATTATAGAACCGTATAGGTAATAAATAGAGGTGGAAACAGGATACGATATTTATAGGTTATTTAAGGAGACTTTTGAGAGTTAAATCAGGAATTATGTGGTCTTATAGGTCATAAATAGAGCTGAAAACGGGATGTGATACTTATAGGGTATTTAATGTCACTTTTAAGAGTTAGAATATGAATTACATTTGACATTTCCAGCAGCAATTTTCTTTTATTATAATATTGAAAAAATAATTTTATACAGGTAATTAAGACACAAGTAGTTAAGTAGTAAACTGCAATACAGCGGAGCAGACTTCTTACGATACTTTACTAGCATCCTTTTATTTAATTCTTCATTTCATCACTGTTGTGATCGATAAATTACTTAACCACAAAACTTTATTTATGAGTTGATAATGCAAATAAATTAGATTTGAGCGGATAATCGACATTTAAAATTACCTTAGGAGTTAGGAGCCGTTTGAAAATTCATGTTTCCAATCAATGACAAGCACTTGCAGCACGTGCAGAATGCACATAGGCAATAGATAGGCCTTTCTCTCTAAGACCTTGGACTCATCGCATTTGAATTAGAGTAGTTTTGTTCAACGCTGAAGTGCAGGTACTAGACTGGAAATGGCATAGCGTGTCGTCAAATAGCGATTCACTTTCCTTTTACTATTATCTCGCACGACGCAATCATTACGAATGCAAATTACTAAGATCTTCACTTTAATGGGTTGTTAAAAATGATTTTAGCATTAGGAGTGCAATTTTTAACTGCAGAGAAAAAAAAGAGTATTAGTTTGTAAGAAATATTTATTAGAATTTATCAAGTTGGTTATTCCAACATATTGTTTATTATTAAATAATAATTGTCCTAAAAACTCAGCTGGTTACACAAAAACTGCAATGGATACTTTAATATTAATCCAGATGACCCTTAACATTTCCAGACAAGCATCTTACTCTTGTAACATTTTAAACATAGAATCTTTTAGGAAGGGTATAAAACTATTTTAGATTGAAATTTAAATCCTTTAAATTTATTTATTTCAACCCAAAAAGATGAACTTTTAATCCAAAAGGACGAACTTTCAGAAAAACAGTTCAATTTCCCACCGAAAAGATGAAATTTTAACAAGATAGTTAAATTGGAAACAAAATAATTGAATTTTCAACAAAATAGTTACATTTTCAACAAAATAATTGAATTTTCAACAAAACCGTTCAATTTTTTACCGAATTCTTGCATTTTCAACCTATAAAGATAAATTTTAAACCCAATAGTCGAATTCTCAAACAAAAAAGATTAAACTTTATTTTCAAAACAATAATTAAACTTTTTAGAAGAGAGTTCAATTTTGAATAGAAAAAGATAATTTTAAATCCAAAAGAACGAATTTCCTGTCCATATACACAAATATTCATAAAGACAGTGGAATAAAACAGTCTTAGATTAAAATTTTAAAAACTTCAATTAATCTACGGATTTATTTCAACCAGAAAAGTTAACTCTTGTCTGCCGTAAAATACGATTGAATTTTTTACCATATTTTTGAATTTTTAACCAAATACTTGAATTTTTATTCCAATAATTGAATTTCTAACCAAATACTCAAATTTTCTACTTGCAAAATAAATGCTCAACCAAATGGTCAAATGAAAATTTAGAAAAAAGACTAAACTTCATCAAAAAATAGTTGCATTTTGAACCAAATAGTTGAATTTTCACCGTTCAAAGATGAATTCTCATCGAAAAATGTAATAGTTGATATTTCATTCAAAAAATATAAATTTTGTACCAAAAAGAATTACTTTTAAAAACAAGAAAAACTAATTTTTCCATCAAGAAAACTAATTTCCTATAAAAAAAACGAATTTTCAACAAAGTGCATGAATTTTGGAACAAATAGTTGAATTTTCAACTAAAGAAGAATTATTTTTCACCAAGAATAGAAAAGTTAATATTACAGCAAACAAATTAATTTTCAACAAAATAGTAAAATTATCAACCAAATACATGAATTTTCAAGAAAATAGTTAAATTTCCATAAAAATAGTTGAATTTTTAACCAAAAACTAGAATTTTCAACTGCAAAGATGAATTCACATAAAAAATGTAATAGTTAATATTTTAACCAAAAAGATGGAATTTCTACCAAAAGAAATGCATTTTAAAATGACAAAGACGAATTTTCAACCAAGAAAATAACGTTCTATAAAAAAGATACATTTTCAACAAAATAATTAATTTGCAAACAAACAGTTGAGTTTTTAACCAAAAAATATTAATTTTTCACCAAAAATGAAAAAGCTAAATTTTCAACAACAAAATTAATTTTCAACGGAAAAAGAATGTTTTTTTAAAGAAAATAGTAAAATGCTCAAACAAGAAAATAGATTTTTAACGAAAAAAGATTATTCAGCCAAGCAATAAACAAAATGTTATCAAAATTGTTCAACTTTCAAGTCAAAAGACGAATTTTCTGTGAAGCAGTTGAATTTTCAACACGAAACTATGCATTTTCAATGAATAATGTAAACAAAAAGTTAATTTTCTACAATTGTAGTTGAATTTTAAGCCCAAAAACGAATTTTTAACAAAACAGTTCAATTTTCTACTAAAAAGGCTGACTTTTTAACAAAATTGGTGCATTTTCGGCCAATATAAAAAAAATTTAACTAAAAATATAGTCGTGAGGAGGAAGCAGGGTGGCCGCAAAACTTCTTTTTCAAAATTGACCGATTTTTCATTTTCCCATATGCATAGACCAGTAACTTAATCTTTTAACATTTTTAAGATAGAATATTTTATAAACGGAATAAAGCAATTTCATATAACAATTTTTAAATTTCAAATTTGTTATGGTTGACAGTTATTAATTATTAAGTCCTGACTTTTCACTGGCTTTTACAGTCAAATAAAATTTCCTGAAATTTTCCTGATTTCCAGGTTTTCCTTGACCTACGGCAACCCTGTATTATTACTTTGATTTTGTTACTAAAGTTGCATTATACTAAAGAAAATAAATCGTTTGAAAAGTTGAAAATGTACAAATATAGTAACATTTTTATTTGGAATCTTGCCGTTTTCACGTGAGAATTGAGCAATATTTAATTAAACACAACATCTTAATGGAAAATAGGGTCCGCTATTTGGTCCATGCCACATAGTTTATGTTACAGTTTCAGTAATAATATCCAGTACACTAAACACTCTATAATCTAAATTAATTAAGTTACGATATTTGATTACACACACATGCACGCAAAATATAGCAAAATTGATTGTTCAAGTTTTACCATAATTGATTCCGTGCCAAAATAGCTGAGAGTAATTAATATTATAATGGTTTCTAATTAAATCCCATACTCAATCCAGAATACATAATTCAAAATTTCTCCACGATTTTAATTAACAATGCGATGGAATTATATACAAATTTAGTAAAATTTGCATGAATTATAGTTTTTTTACTTATTCAGCAATAAATTGTGGGAAGCTATGTGCTTTATATTTTATGAGCTGTTTCGCAGAGTTTGCGTAATATTTTTAACGCAGTTATGCCACGCGCTGGAGTTTACAAAACTTCAAGTTAGTAAAGTTTTGATATATCACGATTCGCGAAATATAGGGGGTTGGATTGCGCTGCTTTACAGTATTTTATTTGCAGAATCCACCAACGAAAGAGGTGAGAATGCAAATATGAAATAAATCAAATTTGTTTTCTACACATGCTTGAAATGCTAGTATGGAAAATACCGAGTATTGTTTTGTTAATTTTTATTTATTATTTTGTTAAATATTGTTTTTTAAATTAGATTACTTAATATTCAAACCTCAAGTAATGTTATTAATTATGGTTTTCACGTTTTTTATTTCACAACTATTATTTTGCCGTTTACCGTTTATATGAGAGGCATAATTTATTAAAATAATTTTTATCTGCGATAGAAATTTAATTAGATAAAACTTTAGATTAAAAATTTGTTTACAAAAGATTTTAATAGAAACTTATATTGGCACTGAAGTGCTTTAAGTACTCTTCTCGACACGTATACGTCTGATTGAAAATACAAAATCAATCAAAATGGTATAAAAAGTACAATTTGTGGAACGGTAATCGGAATCTAATGATTAAAGTGAAAGACGATTCACATCTCTAATTGAAATTTTCAGTGAAATATGAGTAATTCAATTCAGCTTGTACATACAACTGCATGAATCGATGAAATGGACCATTTATTTACGCACACGGAGGCAACAGATTCATTCGAGAAATTCGAAATAGTAATGATAGTAGCATAAATTTAAAAAAATATAGTTATGGTTCCCATACAATGGCGTGAAATCCATTTAAGAACCTCTGAAGTTTGTGAGGTCCTCTAAAATTCCTGAAAACCCCGTTAATCAAAATCCTTAAAAATTTTGAAATCTCGTTAAATTCCTTGGAATCATTTAAAATACGCAAAACACTTTAAAGTCCTTTAAAGTCCTTTAAAATTGATAAAATCCCTTAAATTTGGCAAAATCCCGTAAAACATCTTGAACCCTGTAATATCTTTCAAAATTACTTGAAAAATAATGAAATCATAAAATCTGAACAAGTCCCTTTATATCTCTCAAAATCTGTTGGAATGCTCGATAATATTTGAAATCCTTTAAAATCTTTAAGAGCCGTTGAAATCCATTGAAATCTATTTAAAACCCTTGAATTCTGTTAAAATCTTTCGTAATTCTTGGAATTATTAATTCTCGAATTTTGTTTAATCCTTTGAAATCTCTGAAATCAATTAAATTCGTAAAGAACTCTAGAAGATCCTTGAAATTTTATTTTATTTATTCCCGAAAAGTTTTTTAGAAATCCTACCAAATTCTTCAAAAACTAATACAAATTTTGAAATCTCGTTAAATTCCTTGGAATCTTTTAAAATGTCCTAAACTTTTTAAAACTCCCTTGAAATTGATAAAATCCCTTAAACCTTGTAAAATCCCTAGAAATCCCACCAAAATCGAGTAAAATTTCGTAAAAAATCTTGGAATCTGTAATATCTTACAAAATTTCTTTAAAAAATGATGAAATCTTTGAGATACCGTGAAATCGCATCAAATCTGAACAAGCCCCTTTATATCCTTTGAAATCTGTTGGAATACTGAATAATCTTTGAAATCCCTTAAGATCTTTAAGATTCGTTGAAATACATTGATATCCATTTAAATCCCTTGAATTTTGTTAAAATCTTTTTTAATCCCTAGAAAACTCTCAAATTTTTTTTTAATCCTTTGAAATTTTTAAAATCCTTGAAATCCGGAAGAAACTCTAGAAGTTCCATGAAGTCTTGTTTTATTTCATTTATACCCTAAAAGTTCTTTAGAAATTCGCTAGAATCCCTTGAAACGTTTTAAATATCATTGAAATCCGGGACATAAATTAAAAATCTTTTGAAATTGTCTGGAATCATATAAAATTCTTCACAAACTTACAAAAATTTTGAAATCTCGTTAAATTCCTCGAAATCTTTTAAAATTCCTTAAACTCTTTAAAATCCTTTTAAATCTCTTGAAATTGATCAAATACCTCAAATCTTGTAAAATCTCTAGTAACCTCACAAAAATCGAGTAAAACATCTCGAAATCTCGATATTTTTTCAAAATTCCTTAAAAAATGATGAAATGTTCAAAATC